>KQ998222.1:121780-140327 GCA_001598015.1 Dorcoceras hygrometricum
GGACGCGGGGATCGACCAGCTGAACTTCCACTTGGTCCAGCTTGATTACCTAGAGCTCCTGCAAATGGGCAACACAGACCCAAACAAAACAAAAGCAGGAAACGACCAGCTGAACTTCCACTCGGTCCAGCTTGATTACCTAGAGCTCCTGCAAATGGGCAACACAGACCCAAACAAAACAAAAGCAGGAAACAAATACGAGGTCAAGCCTCAGTACGAAGAGCTATCAAAGCAGGTAAACATGCAACATGCTACAATTCAATGCTATGAATGCATGAGGGCTATCAAGAGATCGGATAGCTAGACCAGTCTATCAACTGGCAACTAAAATCAAGCCTCTATACCACACACAGCCAATCAGCCAGTGGAAATCATCGGTCCATGATCATCGGGGCCCGTCAGCCCATCACAGCTCGGTGGTAGACACTCGAATCCAGTAGTCACCACTTCGACGATAGCGTTGGACTTTTCGGACACGACTCAACAGTCGGCCAGTCACAACGTGTCACCCAATCAGAAAATCAAATCAATCTGTCAATTCAGGCTCAAGATGTATGCGTGAATGCCATTCAATATCAATGCATAAAGTATACAATTCTTAATACGTGCAAACAGAATGAAAAGCTCAATCAATTCATCAAACTGTCCCACATAAATCACATAACCACAATTCATAACATCGAAAGATAAACATGTCCACGCTCCAACTGCTAAGAGCTGCTCAATTCGTACCTTTCCTCTTCGAATTACCTAACAGATTCCCAACAAAGACACGTCCAGCAACAACTCAAGCTTACTGCCTTTGAAGCTTCCTCGAAAATTACCCTTCAAAATTCCTAGAAGCTTAAATCTGCCAAAGATACCTAATATCTTAGCTCAAACCAACGAAAGAAAGCTCACCCAAAGGAAACGCACTGCGCAACTTACTACTCAATTCAGCCGTTTCGTGTTTTCGCTCCAGCTCAACACAGCCTCCAAGATGGGTAGGAAAAGAAAGGTCTTCTCAAGAGGTTTCCAACGCTACCAAGAAATCGAAAAACGGAGGTCGGAATCAACGGCAAATCGCGATAGAAAGAGACGGTGAACAGTAGTCGACGAGGGTTTGGAGAAGAAGAGATAAGATATGGCTGGAATTCCACCAGCAGGAGCTACAGTAACTTTGACCAGCGTTGACTTCACCAAAAATCGATATTTCTCATCTCTTAAACTAGCGCTGCGACAGATAAATCAGCAGGAACTTCATTTCTTTCGCAAAATCCTCAAAATACTCGTGATTAATCCCAAATCAAACCAATAATCACTAATCTAAATTCTCAATCCTCACATTCTCCCCAACTTAAGAGATTTCGTCCTCGAAATCAAAGGCAGACACAGGGAAGAACACATCAAACATGTCAATTAGCACCAAAATTCAAAGCAAAATCAAATATTTACCTGGAAATTATGCAATCTCAGCGCTCAAACAGGTGAGGCCATTCCTGCCTCATCTTCTCCTCAACCTCCCAGGTTGCTTCTTCTCGGCCATGCTTGCTCCATTGGACCATCACCAACGGAATAATCTTGTTCCTCAGTTGTTTCTCCTTCCTATCCAGGATCTACACCGGATATTCAACATAACTCAAGGCAGAATCCAGCTCAACTTCGTCAGTTCTCAAAACGTGGGATGGATCCGGCTCATATTTTCTCAACATTGACACATGAAACACGTCATGCATCCCGGCTAACTCCTCAGGCAGCCTCAATCTATAAGCCAACAGTCCAATCCGCTCGATAATCTCAAAGGGACCAACGAATCTGGGAGCCAATTTGCCTTTAAATCGAAATCTCATCACGCTCTTGAAAGGAGAAATCTTGAGAAACACACGATCGCCTACCTCAAACTCTAGCGGTCGACGTCTACGGTTCGCATAACTTGAGAAACGATCTTGAGCAGCCTTCATTCTACTCCGGATCAAATCAATTTGATCTTTCATATGCTGAACAAACTCCGGTGTAGAAAGCTGTCTCTCGCCAACTTCTTCCCAACAAATCGGGGATCTGCACTTTCGACCATACAAAGCCTCAAACGGAGCCATTCCAATAGTGACTTGGTAGCTGTTGTTATACGAAAACTCAACTAAGGAAAGCGTATCCTGCCAGCCACCACTGAAATCCATCACTACCGCTCGCAACATATCCTCTAAAGTCTGGATAGTCCGCTCAGACTGTCCGTCTGTCTGTGGGTGATAGGCTGTGCTCATCGCCAATCTCGAACCCATTGCTGCTTGCAGACTCTTCCAAAAGCGAGAAGTAAACCTTGGATCTCTGTCAGACACTATCGAAACCGGAACCCCATGCAATCTAACCACATGGTCGATGTACAATTTCGCCATCTTTTTCATCGAACACCTCACATCATAGGGAATGAAATGGGCTGACTTCGAAAGTCTATCAATAACAACCCAAATTGCATCGCATCCCCTACTCGATCGGGGTAGATGAGTCACGAAATCCATGGCGATGTGCTCCCAATTCCATTGGGGCACCTCCAAGCTCTGCAGCAAACCACCAGGTCTCATCCTCTCAGCCTTGACCTGCTGATTATTCAGACATCTAGCAACAAAAGCAGAAATATCGCTCTTCATACCGGTCCACCAGTAGTGAGACTTCAAGGCATGGTACATATTTCGCTCGCCTGGATGCACACTGTACCGACTACAATGTGCTTCATTCATGAGGGTCTCCTTCAAATCAATCAGGTTCGGAACTACTAATCTCCCTCTGAACCTCAAACATCCAACAGAAGTAACAGAGAAATCATCAGACTGACCTGACTGCGCCTTAATCCTCAGCTCATGGATAAAGGGGTCGGTCCTCTGCGCCTCCCTGATGTCCACTACAATCTTCGGTTCCACCTGAAGAGACGAAACGAAGAAATACTGATCACCCGGCTGGAATCGCCAACCAGAAGTACTCAACTCCTCATGAACTTTCGAAATACTCAAGGATGCTAACATCTCAGGCTGGGTCTCTCATCTCAGGCTGGGTCTTTCGACTTAGAGCATCTGCTACCAAATCCACTCGCCCAGGCTGATACTGAATCTCACAATCGAAATCCTAAAGCAATTCCATCCAGCGTCGCTGCCTCATATTCAAATCCGACTGCGTGAAGATATATTTCAGGCTCTTGTGGTCGGTGTACACCACGAATTCTTCACCATAGACATAATGCCGCCAAATCTTCAAGGCAAACACTATCGCAGCCAACTCCAAATCATGAACCGGGTACCTCGTCTCGTGAGGCTTCAGCTGTCGAGACGTATACGCAATCACGTACCCGTTCTGCATCAAAACACACCCTAAACCACTCAGAGAAGCATCGGAGCACACAACAAAACCTCCGGAGCCAGACGGTAGGGCCAAAACAGGAGCAGTAGTCAACTTCTCCTTCAACGTCTGAAAACTGTACTCGCACTCATCAGTCCAAACAAATCTCTTATCTTTCTGAGTCAACTGCGTCATAGGCCTGGCTATCGAAGAAAACTTCTCAATGAAACGTCTATAGTAGCCGGCCAATCTGCCCAACTTGGTTACCTAAAGCTCCTGCAAATGGGCACGCAGACCCAGCAAGACAAAGCAGGAAACAAATACGAGGTCAAGCCTGAGTACGAAGAGCTATCAAAGCAGGTTAAACATGCAACATGCTATAATCAATGCTATGAATGTATGAGGGCTATCAAGAAATCGGATAGCTAGACCAGTCTATCAACTGGCAACTCAAATCAAGCCTCTATACCACGCACAGCCAATCAGCCGGTGGAAATCATCGGTCCGTGATCATCGGGGCCCGTCAGCCCATCACAGCTCGGTGGTAGACACTCGAATCCGGTAGTCACCACTCCGACGATAGCGTTGGACTTTTCGGACACGACTCAACAGTCGGCCAGTCACAACGTGGCACCCAAATAGGTAATCAAATCAATCTGTCAATTCAGGCTCAAGATGTATGCGTGAATGCCATTCGATATCAATGCATAATGCATACAATTCATAATACGTGCAAACAGAATGAAAAGCTCAATCAATTCATCAAACTGTCCCACGTAAATCACATAACCACAATTCATAACATCGAAAGATAAACATGTCCACGCTCCAACTGCTAAGAGCTGCTCAATTCGTACCTTTCCTCTTCGAATTACCTAACAGATTCCCAACAAAGACACGTCCAGCAACAACTCAAGCTTACTGCCTTTGAAGCTTCCTCGACAATTACCCTTCAAAATTCCTAGAAGCTTAAATCTGCCAAAGATACCTAATATATTAGCTCAAACCAACGAAAGAAAGCTCACCCAAAGGATAGAAACGCACGGCGCAACTTACTGCTCAATTCAGCCGTTTCGCGTTTTCGCTCCAGCTCAACACAGCCTCCAAGATGGGTAGGAAAAGAAAGGTCTTCTCAAGAGGTTTCCAACGCTACCAAGAACTCGAAAAATGGAGGTCGGAATCAACGGCAAATCGCGATAGAAAGAGACGGTGAACAGTAGTCGACGAGGGTTTGGAGAAGAAGAGATAAGATATGGCTGGTTCAAAATATTTCTAAGTGTCGATCAACACTTCTATAAATACCTCTTCAACCTCGCCTGCTGATTCACCAAGATCTATCGAAGAAATCAGCAGAAGTCTATCAGCAGCAATCCTCTCTTTTCCCTTTGTAAAATCAGCAGCAACGACTAAACAACAATCGCACGAAAATGCTACAAAACGACATCGTTCCAACTTATCTAAACGACGCCGCAGCAACCACCAGCAGGCAACAGCTCTCGCCTCAAACAGCTATCTGCTGGTCGCGAGAAAACTAAACCAAACGACGTCATTTTACATACGTAATCAAATCTGCTAACAGCTGATCTTTCAAACGAAAAGCTCAAAACGCAGCGTTTTCACATAATCAAACGACGCCGCTTTTCAACGCTCTTGCAAAAGCGTGCCTGCTGATCAGCAGCAATCAATACAACGCAAAAACTACCAGCAGCAAGTAATACGTCACGCCTACGTCACCACATGTATCGACAGCTCTTGCGAATAGCTCTTAAACCATCTGCTGATCTCTTTTCACAAGCGCATCTGCTGAAACTAATAGTCAACGCTCCAAAATGTTGACTAACACGCGTCACTTCCTCGCTCAATCTCACGCTACGCGCGATGTCTGCCAGCAGCAACTTCAATTCGCACCAAAGCCAGCAGATCTTCCTGCGTCACGCTGATGTCACCATATCTGCTGATTCCAATTCTATCAGCAGGAGCTACAGTAACTTTGACGAGCGTTGACTTCACCAAAAATCGATATTTCTCATCTCTTAAACTAGCGCTGCGACAGATAAATCAGCAGGAACTTCATTTCTTTCGCAAAATCCTCAAAATACTCGTGATTAATCCCAAATCAAACCAATAATCACTAATCTAAATTCTCAATCCTCACAACATTGCTGAAAACCCAACCAGCAGTCGAAAGATAAACCAACAGCTGAATATACTACAACTGATTCCTACTGCTGGACATAAAACTGCCAACAGCTGGAAAACCCAACGGCTGAATTCCTCAACCAACTTTACGCAAAACGGCGTCGCATCAACTTAACCAAACGACATCGCATAGGACACGTCATCATATCTGTCGATAGCTGATCACCTAAACCAGAAGCTGGATAAAATAACGCAACAGATCCTTGCAACTGGTACCAGACGCGATACCCAAAACGCTGTGTTTCAACTAAATGCAAACGGCATCGCATAACCCAACAGCTGATCGCTACTAGAGGAAACACACCAACTGCTGAATTCCCAAAACGACGTAGTTTCACCCAACGGCTGGTCGCTACTAAGAAACGCGCTAACAAACCACCAGCTAGTTCCTATTCACCAAAACATCGTCGCTTCAGGGTTCTATAACGTTGTCTGCTGATTCTTGCGACTAAAACACCAACGTCTGAAATCCACGTCAGCGTTGCTGATGCTTCTCTCGCAACAGCTGGTAGCAATACAACGACTGAATCCAACACTTACACAAAACTCAAAAATACGAAAACTTCCAGAATTGCTCTAAATGTGAAATCTGACCCAAAAATGCAAACCAACCTTCAAATAGAAATCTGAACCACCAGAATTCCTTAAAAACCGATTAATCCAACAATTAATCTTCTATTACATTTTTAGGTCTCACATTTCTCCCCCACTAAAAAGGATTTTGTCCTCGAAATCACTCAACAATTTCAGAACACATCACAACAACAGAAAGCGAAAACAGAAATTCGCCTAACACATGGCCAAGAGTTCAAGATAACTGAGCAAACAATTAATAGCAACTAGGGAAAATGACAACCAGAAGCTACTAACTACTGGAAATATAACACCACAGCTACTCAAACAGATGCGGCCACTCGCGCTGCATCTTTTCTTCCATCTCCCAAGTAGCTTCTTCCCTACCATGTTTGCTCCATAGCACCATCACCAACGGAATGGTTTTGTTCCTCAATTATTTCTCTTTTCTGCCTAGGATCTGCAAGGGATATTCCTGATAACTCAACGTCTGATCTAGCTCGACCTCGTCAGTTCTTAGCACATGAGACGGATCTGGCTCGTACTTCCTCAACATGGAAACATTAAAGACATCATGTAAAGAAGATAATTCCGGTGGCAACAACAGCCGATACGCAAAAGAGCCAATCCTCTCAACAATTTCATATGGTCCGACGTAATGAGGGGCTAATTTTCCCTTGTGTCCAAAGGGCATAACACTGAAAAATGGAGAAACCTTTAGAAATACCTGATCACCAACCTGAAACTCTAGAGGTCGACACCTCTTATTCGCATAACTGGCTTGGCGATCCTGGGCAGCCTTCATCCGCTGCCGAATTAGATCAACATGATCCTTCATTTGCTGCACAAAATCTGGGGCAGATAACTGCTTCTCCCCCACTTCTTCCCAACATACCGGCTATCTGCACTTCCTGCCATACAAAGCTTCAAACGGCGCCATGCCAATCGTCACCTGATAGCTGTTATTGTAGGAAAACCCCACTAAAGACAACGCGTCTTGCCAGCTACCTCCAAAATCCATAACAACATCTCGTAACATATCCTCCAACGTCTGGATAGTTCGCTCAGATTGGCCATCTGTCTGGGGATGATACGCGGTACTCATAGCCAATCTGGTGCCAAAGCAGCTTGCAAACTCTTCCAAAACCTGGAAGTAAAGCTTGGATCTCGGTCGGAAACGATCAAAACAGGCACACCGTGCAGTCTAACCACAAAATCCACGTACAGTTTTGCCATTTTCTTCAGAGAAAAGGTCATACCATAGGGAATAAAATGTGCAGACTTCGACAATCGGTCGACAACCACCCAAATAGCATCGCATCCTCTGCTGGTATGAGGCAGATGCGTCACGAATCGCTATGTGCTCCCAATTCCATTGGGGCACTTCCAAACTCTGCAACAGACCACCGGGTCTCATCCTTTCGGCCTTAACCATCTGACAGTTCAAACAACGAGTGACAAAACCAGCAACGTCGCTCTTCAGGCCAGCCCACCAGAAGTGCGGCTTCAACGCATGGTACATCTTCCGTGCACCAGGATGAACACTATGTCTGCTGCAGTGCGCTTCCCGAAGGTTCTCAACCATCTGACAGTTCAAACAACGAGTGACAAAACCAGCAACGTCGCTCTTCAGGCCAGCCCACCAGAAGTGCGGCTTCAACGCATGGTACATCTTCCGTGCACCAGGATGAACACTATGTCTGCTGCAGTGCGCTTCCCGAAGGTTCTCCTCCTTCAAATCAATGAGGTTAGGCACAACCAGCCTGCCACGAAACCTCAAGCAACCATCAGAAGAAACGGAATAATCCTCAAGTTCTCCAGCCCTCCTTTAACTTCAACTCGTGGATGGTAGGATCAGTCCTTTGAGCTGCTCGAATACTAGAAACAATCTGTGGCTCCACTTGGAAAGAAGAAACCACAACACAGTCCTCAGCCGAGTAGAATCTCCAACCAGTAGTGTTAAGATGTTCCTGATCCTTAGAGATATACAACGAAGCAAGCATCTCACTAGCCTTCCTGCTCAAAGCATCGGCCACTACGCTCGACTTCCCAGGATGATACTTGATCTCGCAATCAAAGTCCTTTAGCAGCTCCATCCAACGACGCTGTCTCATATTCAAGTCAGGCTACGAAAACAGATACTGCAAACTTTTGTGGTCTGAGTACACCACAAATTGCTGGCCATACAGGTAATGACGCCAGATCTTCAGCGCAAAGACCACGGCTGCTAGCTCCAAATCATGGACTGGATAACGAGTCTCATGCGGTTTCAACTTCCGCGAGGCATACGCAATGTCTCGACCATTCTGCATCAAAACACATTCGAATCCACTGAGCGAAGCATCAGAACAAACAACGAAACCACCTGATCCGGACGGCAGAGCCAACACAGGTGCAGTAGTCAGTTTCTCCTTGAGCAATTGCAACGCATTCTCGCATTGCTCAGTCCACACAAACCGCTTGTCCTTCTGAGTCAAGATACGCAATGTCTCGACCATTCTGCATCAAAACACATTCGAATCCACTGAGCGAAGCATCAGAACAAACAACGAAACCACCTGATCCGGACGGCAGAGCCAACACAGGTGCAGTAGTCAGTTTCTCCTTGAGCAATTGCAACGCATTCTCGCATTGCTCAGTCCACACAAACCGCTTGTCCTTCTGAGTCAATTGATTCATCGGCTTTGCTATGCTAGAAAATCCTTCGATGAAACGACGGTAATAGCCAGCCAGACCCAAGAAACTGCTAATCTCGGATACATTCCTGGGACGCTCCCAGTTCAAAACAGCGTCAACCTTACTGGGATCCATAGAAATCCCCTCGGCTGAAATGACATGACCCAAGAAAACGACGCGATCCAGCCAAAACTCGCACTTAGAGAATTTAGCATACAGCTGCTGGTCTCTCAACGTTTGAAGGACAATTCGCAAATGCTCCTTATGCTCCAAAGGAGTCTTAGAATATACCAAGATGTCATCAATGAACACTATCATGAACTGATCTATGAACTCTCTGAAGACCCGGTTCATCAGATCCATAAAGACTACAGGTGCGTTGGTCAACCCAAACGGCATAACCAAGAACTCAAAGTGTCCGTACCTTGTTCGAAAAGCAGTCTTTGCGACATCTTGATCTCTTACTCTCAGCTGATGGTACCCGGAACGCAAGTCAATCTTCGAATACACCGGAGAACCTTGCAGCTGATCAAACATATCATCGATCCTGGGTAAAGGGTACTTATTCTTGACAGTCGCTTTATTCAACTGGCGTAAATCAATGCACATTTGCATTGAGCCATCCTTCTTCTTCACAAACAAAATGGGCGCTCCCCACGGCGACATGCTAGGTCGAATGAAACCTTTCTCCAGCAAATCGTCCAATTGCACCTTGAGTTCCCTCAACTCCGCAGGCGCCAAACGATACGGGGCACGAGAAATCGGAGCTGTGCCAGGCACCAGCTCAATGCTGAAGTCAATCTCTCACCTCGGAGGAAAACCAAGAATCTCCTCCGTAAACACATCGGGAAAATGTCGCACCACGGGAACGTCGCTGAGCTGCACACGGGAAGAAGAAGACGCATCCAAAGCGTAGATCATGAAACCAGCATTCCCTAAGGACAACAAACTGAACATCTCCATCGCTGAGACTAACGGGATCTTCGATCGAGAATCCTGGCCGTAGAAGTCCCACTTCTCGCCATACAAAGGCCTAAAACGAACAATCCCATGGAATCAATCCACGTAGGCCCTATAGTTGGACAACACGTCCATCCCAACAATGCAATCGAAATCCCACAACATCAGACGGATCAGATTCGCCACCAACACATGCTCTCGAAATCTCAAAACGCCATCTAACAAAACCTCCTGGGAGAACAGGCTCACACCGCCCGGGGTAGAAACAGACACGACATCTTACAAAGAAATGGTATGCAAACCATGCTCAATGACAAAAGATCAGAGATAAAAGATGCGATGCACCGGTGTCAAACAACACACGTGCAGGAAAATCGAAAACAAGACATGTACCTGCGATCACCCTGCTCGGCGTCTCCTCTGCCTGCTCCCTAGTCATGACCTGACCTCCACGACCCTGAGACGGGGCTACGGTCTGCTGCAATCCAGCTGACGGACACACCCTAGCGAAATGCCCCAAAATGACCACAGATATGGCAAGAGCCCTGAACACCGACACACTGGGTCGAAGGATGCTTGCCACCGCAATAACCACAAAACTCAGCCCGAGAACCGCTGCTACTCGAGCTACCTGAACCAGAAGAGCCCGAACCAGACTTCTTATTGAACTGTTGACCGCGGGGTCGGAACCTCTGACGGCCAGACTGTTGCGCCACCTACGGCTGCTGCTGCTGTTGAGAGAAGGGGAGATACGCGGGCGCTCGATCACACGGTACCAGACACAATATAAAACAGGAATGTACATAACTCATGTAAGAGAATGGGAGCTACCCATCCGCTCAATCACACGCAGTACCAGCAGCAAGCTAGAATAGAAAAGGCCATAGTACATGTGAGAGAATGGGAGCTACCCAGCCGCTCAATCACACGCACCCTGTAAACTCGGGTTAGCTCAACAGCGAAAGACAACAAATCATAAGTTCAGCATAAGTCTTGGGTTTGCTTGTCTGGGAAGACTGAGGCTGATGGGCTGATTGGGAAGACTGCGAAGATTGAGCTCCCTGACCAACAGGACAACCACCCTGCGCCACCTGCTACCTACGAGCACGACGACTCTGCAAACCCTCCTCAATATCAATAGCATTATCAACTGATTCAGCATAAGTCTTGGGTTTGCTTGTCAGCACCATCTGATACAGTTCCTCGTTCAAACCCTCTAAAAATCTGGTCCTCTTGGCCCTCTCCCGACCAGAAACATTAGGGACATACGCCAACAAAGAAGAAAACATCCGAGCATACTCACGAACAGACATCGTGACCTGCTCCAAGTGATCAAACTCCCGCTCACGGGCGTTCACATAAGACTCAGGAACATACTCCTGCCTAAAAGTCTCGCAAAAACTGTCCCAAGTAATCCCAACGCCAGTCTCCAACAAAGTACTAGAAGCACCTCGCCACCAGCGCTCTGCAACCTTCCTCAACTGGAGGGTCACCAAACTCAAACGAAGCTCTTCGTCATACTGGACACAATCGAATAGACCAGTGATAT
The DNA here is from genome assembly GCA_001598015.1 of Dorcoceras hygrometricum. Taxonomy (NCBI): domain Eukaryota; kingdom Viridiplantae; phylum Streptophyta; class Magnoliopsida; order Lamiales; family Gesneriaceae; genus Dorcoceras; species Dorcoceras hygrometricum. The sequence goes on from KQ998222.1 coordinate 133,044, forward strand.
TCCGAAGCCACGAATCTGCATCCTCGCTCGATTCGTCCCCATTAAAGACCTGAGGGTTCATCCTCTGAAACCTCGCTATCACAACGTCCATCCTCTCCACCGGGGTAGGCAAGCCACCAACTTCCTCCTCCTCATCATGTCTACTACGAGTACGACTAGGAGCACTACGTCGATCTTCATTCTGTCCCTCCGACTCCTGAAACTGCCCCCTACCTCTAGCTCTACATCTAGGCGGCATCTACGAAGGCACTCAACAGGATAAGGCAACAGACAACAGATACAGCATAGATATCACAACAATATGCATCACATAATCACATAGGTCAAGCACATGCAACACACGACACTGTGCCTAGACTCAAGTGTGATCAAAGAAATCGAGCTTATCCCAGCTTAAGCTCTGATACCAAAAATGTCAAACCTCGTGCTCACAACAGAGTAAAATCACATAAACACAAGCGGAAGCTACTAAAAGCGGGTAAAATTTTTGCTTTTGGCCTGACGGTTTAAAACAATATAATTTAAAATACGACAATACTCAAAATAGATATCCAAGTTTACAAAACCAACCAAGCAAAGGCTACAACAAACAACAAGGCAGCACAGAAAATGGTATCCACTGGCTATCAGCCAGCTACAATAAACTAAGCATCACCAGGGACATCCCATCCGCGGTGATACCAGTGCATATAAATAGTATACATAACTGGGACACTCTAACCACCTCCTAGGGCACCTCCAGCTGGGTTAAACCCACGACCAGCTGTGCCCAACTAGCCAACTTGTGGCGTGTGGGTTTTATAGACTCTTGTACAAACAGTCTTTATATATGATATTCGCATTCTTTTATATGGCGTTCTTTACTTTCATTATGTGTGTAATGATTTACAATTGCGTTGAGTAAAGACCTAGAATGTGCATATAAATAGTATACATAACTGGGACACTCTAACCACCTCCTAGGGCACCTCCAGCTGGGTTAAACCTGTTAGAGTAGATGCCCAACTAGCCAACTTGTGGCGTGTGGGTTTTATAGACTCTTGTACAAACAGTCTTTATATATGATATTCGCATTCTTTTATATGGCGTTCTTTATGTTGAGGGGCAAAACGGTCTTTTTGCACTGGGGTTCTGAAAAACGGTTTTTCAGATCATATTATTCAGTTTCGGAAACTGAGTCGATCGGTCCGATCTGATCGGTGATCGGAGTTACGATGAAGTCTCGGTGGTGGAGATGAACTGAATGTTCATTGTTGGACCCGGGACCGTTGGGCCGGTCCAAGTCCAACACTTAATCTATTTATATAGAATTAAGAGACTTGATTAAACACAACATAACACTCTCATTAACCCTAACCCTAAGTGCATAGCCGCCCCTCCCTCTCCTCTCACAAGCCGCCGCCGCCGCCTTGCGCCGCCGCCGCCGCCGCCTCGAGTTGCCGGAATTCGTTCCGGCCAATTCGACGAGGAGAATCCGTTCGTGCAGAATTTGTCAGTGCTTCTAATGCAGGCTGACGAAGGAGTCTCGGTTCTGGTCGTGGACCAGATTGGCGATATCTACCGCAATCTACCGAGAAGAGCCGACGTTATTGTAACTACGGTTGGAGCCAGGCACAAGTGCCAGCAAGGTAGTGGTTTTGAACCCCCTATGTATGTCGATAACTGTTATTGATTTTTCGTATTGATCGTCTCCCGGCTGTTTATTCTTTGTTCTTTCGCTGCCTCACCGGGGGGCGGATCCGGATCCCCAACAGTGGTATCAGAGCCAGTGTTTTTTCGGATCTGATCAATACATATTGCCTGAATTGTATCTAACGTCTTAAATTTCAGATCGGAAAACGAAAATCGGGAAACGACCACCGGGCCGCCGCCACACGCGGCGGCGCCTTCCTATTGCACGCATGAGCGCGCGCGACATGCGCGCCGGTCGCGCAAGGGAGGCGAACGCTGGCCGCAACTCCACGCGATACGATGGGCTGGCCGTGCGCAAGCGGTTGCGCAAGTGGCCGGTCGACGCTGGCGGATGGGTGCACGTGCTTGTCGCGCCGCCTCGCGCATACGTTGCGCAAATCCGCCGCCTCCCTCGCCGCTGGTTGCGCGCCCTGTTGCGTCGCTGGAATCGCTGCTGGCCGACGCGAAGACGCTCGCCCCTGCGTAAGTTGCACGCTGGCCGCGTGATGCGCGCGTGATACGATGCGGCGGTGGAGCATGCCCTCATGCCCCGCGTTAAGTTCTTCGTGGCGGCGGCGCCGGCCGGCTGCCGCTCCGGCGAGTCTCCGGCGATGTCGTGACGGCTGGTCTGAATTCTTCTAGGGTTTGGTTCGGGCCTGTCCCGGGCAGCCCGTGAAGTCTTCGGGCCGGTATGCGATGTCGGGCCCGGTTTTGATCGATTTTGAAATTTTAAGTTTTTGGGCCTAAAATTGTTTTAAGCCCAATATTGATACAATTAAAATTAGTAAAATATGATTTTATTTATGAAATATGATTTTGTAATAAAATATGATTTTGTTGATTAAAATTTATTTTATCGGCAAAATACAATTTCGTAATTAGAATATGATTTTACGATAAATAATTAGATTATTTAAATTATGCATGTTAATTAGATTAATTGCATGATTGGGGTGATCGAGAGCCGTGCCCAATGTGTTAGGTGTATGCAATAGGTTTTATTTGATTTCGGTTTTTTTATATTTGATTATCATTTAAAGTGGGCCTGTTTGTGACCCGTTCCCACCCCTTAATAAATGTATCCCTTATTTGTCATAGTTAATTTAAATGTAAATTACTAGATTTAGTGGGAGGACATCCGAAGACGGTGGACGATGACGATCAAGATATTGAAGACCGAAGATCTGTAAAACCGGAAAGCTTTGTAATAGGATTGCATTGCATATTGCATTACCCCTAGGATTGGACTCAGGTCCGTGGCTGGCAACCACGGACCGCATAGCTCTCGCGATCGATCATCCCAATGTTACTTTATATATTTTGATATATAGAATAATTGAATCCGCATGTTTGCATGTTTTAAATTAGATTTAAATATGCATGAGACCAAAATTTTTCAAAAATAAAATCCCTCGTTTTAAATTTGATTTAAAACTTATATCAAGATAAAATGTTTATTCGATAAACAAAAGGGTATTTAAAATTGTTTAAATTAACCCTACCTTCCATCAACAATGGGTGTACGTCGATGATAGCATCAAATACATGGCCCGGCTCATATTATTGAGGGGGTCATGTATGCCGGAAAGCTGTCCACGTCATTGAAAAATTGTTGTGAGTCGGTTGGAACTCCCTTTAACGTTGGCTCATATTATTGGGGACCTTGGTTGTACTGATTAGTCCTCACGACTCGAAACGTCATTGAGACTCTACCTGATAGGCGTCTCACTTTGACCCGTTTGCCGACTCACTTGGGGTCATACGGCGTCGGGATTGGGTGAGACCCCGATGCATGTAGGATTCGATGCATCGTTGTCGAGGATTCACCGCTCGCAGACATGCGTGGATATCCTATGCTATCTGAGGGGATAATAGTGTATAAATCTCTGTCCATAGTACTAGAAGTGTTTTAGGTAAATGTGTTTACCTAGTTACACTCGCGATGTCACTATTCGATCTCCAAGATGTATGCATAGCTATCGGATCTACAGCGACTCTCGATTACCAATGGTCGTTGATCTGATCGGGATATATGGATTGAAAGGACCGTACTGTACGTTAACCACGACCAACTGGTTCTTGCAGGCACTATCAGTGATACCTAGGGGATCGTGGGGCGATGTTGCTAGACGCTTTACCATGGTCCGATGGGCAAGTCCGGAATTGTGATTCCGGAGCCGCAATGGTTGTGGGCCCACGGCTAGCTGTATCCCTGAACCATTTAGGGTCACACAAGTACTGGATTCGAGATTCCCGCACGGATACTCAGCTCAATGTGTTGAGCACGAGAAGAGGATTTTGGGGAGTGCGACTTCCTAAAAAGTCAACTCGGGTCAAATCGAGATTTCCCGACGTTGAGGGCAAAACGGTCATTTTGCACTAGGGTTCTGAAAAATGGTTTTTCAGATCATAGCATTTAGTTTTGGAAACTGAGTCGATCTGTCCGATCTGATCGACGATCGGAGTTACGATGAAGTCACAGTGGTAGGGATGAACCGAATGTTCACCCGTTGGACCCGGGCCCGTTGGACCCGGGCCCGTTGGGCCGGTCCAAGCCTACCACTTAGTCTATTTAATTAGACTTAGGAGACTTCATGACACAATCAACTCACAACCTAACCCTAAAGCAAGCACCGTCCCTTCCTCCTCTCCAAAAGCCGCCGCCGCCCCCTCGAGTCGCCGGAATTCGTTCCGGCCAATTCGACGAGGAGAATCCATCCGTGCAGATCTCGTCAGGCCTTCTTGTGCAAGCTGACGAAGGAGTGTCGAATCCGGTCGTGGACCTGATTGGTGTTATCTACCGCAATCTACCATGAAGAGCCGGCATTATTGTAATTCCGATTGGAGCCAGGCACAAGTGCCAACAAGGTATTCCATTAAACACCCTATGAATGTCATAGATTGTTTTTGTATTACTCGTATTGATCGTCTCCCGGCTATTAATTTTTGTTCTTCCGCTGCCTCGCCGGAGGGCGTGATCCGGATCCCAAACAGTGGTATCAGAGCCAGGTTTTCGGATCTGATCAATACTATTTGCCATATTGTATCTAACCTTCATTTTTCAGAATCGAAACAACGAGTTTTGGCCCCGGCATCGGCGCCGCCGCGCATGGCGGCGCCACCCTCCCCGCGCGCATGAGCGCGTGCGGCAGCGCCCTTGTCGCGCGATAGCCGCGCTTGTTGCGCGGACGATGGCTGTCTTTGTGCACACTGGTCGCGCAATCTGCCGAGGGTTGGTGCTGCTTCGTTGCGCAAGAGGTTGCGTGAGTTGCCAGCCGCTGGTCGCGCGAGGAAGATCGGCCGCTGCGCCTCACGAAGGTGGCCAGGCGACGCTGTTGATGTGCGCGCGATTGGTCGCGCGAAGGGCTGAGGCTGGCCGCTGGAGTGCACAAGAGCTCCGCCTCGCTGCGCATCGCTTGGCGCACGATCGCCGCCCGGCCTCGCCCATGGTTGCGCCACGGATTGGCGCATCACAACGCGATTGCGCCGCGCTTGTCGCACGCGAAATTCTTCGTGGCGGCGCCGCCGGCCGGCCGCCTCTCCGGCGAGTCTCCTGCGATGTCGTGACGGCTGGTCTGATTTCTTCTAGGGTTTGGTTCGGGCCTGTCCCGGGCAGCCCGTGAAGTTTTCGGGCCGGTATGCGATATCGGGCCCGGTTTTGGTCGATTTTGAAATTTTAAGTTTTTGGGCCTAGAATTGTTTTAAGCCCAATGTGATACAATTAAAATTAGTAAAATGTTATTTTAATTATGAAATATGATTTTATAATGAAATGTGATTTTGTTGATTAAAATTTGTTTTTATCGGCAAAATACGATTTTATTATAAAATACGATTTCGTAATTAGAATATGATTTTACGATAAATAATTAGATTATTTAAATTATGCATGTTAATTAGATTATCTGCATGATTGGGGTGATCGGGAGCCGTGCCCAATGTGTTAGGTGTATGCAATAGGTTTTGTATGATTTCGGTTTATAAATATTTGATCATCATTTAAAGTGGGCCTGTTTGTGGCCCGTTCCCACCCCTTGATAAATGTATCCCTTATTTGTCATAGTAAATTTAAATAAAAAATTACTAGATTTAGTGGGAGGACATCCGAAGACGGTGTACGATGACGATCAAGATATTGAAGACCGAAGATCTGTAAAACCGAAAAGCTTTGTAATAGGATTGCATTGCATATTGCATTACCCTAGGATTGGACCCAGGTCCGTGGCTGGCAACCACGGACCGCATAGCTCTCGCGATCGATCATCCCAATATTTGTTTATATATGTTGATATATAGATTAATTGAATCCGCATGTTGCATGTTTTAAATTAGATTTAAATATGCATGAGACCAAAATTTTTCAAAAATATAATCCCTCGTTTTAAATATGATTTAAAACTTATATCAAGATAAAATGTTTATTCGATAAACAGAAGGGTATTTAAAATTGTTTAAATTAACCCTACCTTCCATCAACAATGGGTGTACGTCGTTGCTACCCGTATACATGGTCCGGCTCATATTATTGAGGGGGTCATGTATGCCGGAAAGTTGTCCACGCCATTGACAACTGTTGTGAGTCGGTTGGAACTCCCTTTAACGTGGGCTATTGGGCTCCGTGTACCCACTAAAGAAACCTATTTTCTCGATTTCATTAGAGGGTGGTGAAATCGTTAAAATAGTGGGAGGGTAATTCATAAAACTAAATGACCATGTTTTATGTCTTAGCGTTTATTTTATATAGTTAGTAATGCATGTCTGTTTTCTTTTCAGTATAACTGCTTTATAAAATGGTTTCGATGAAAAACCCGCTCGCTGCTATACTGGATAGCAACAGGTTCACCGGTCTGAACTACCAAGACTGGCTCCGCAACCTTAATCTTGTATTGGCTTCGGAGAAGCTCCTCTATATGATAGAGAAGTCCCCTCCGGAGGAAACCACTGCCGATATCAGCCCTGAGGAGCTGATTACGCTTAACCAATGGCGTGATGACGAGGTTAAAGCTCGATGCTATGTGATGGCATCGATGTCCAATGAAATGCAACGGCGCTTTGAGAAGACAAAGTATGCCTCTGCCATACTCTTTCATCTCAAGGAACTGTACGGGGAGAACTCTCGACATGAGAGTTTCACGGCTGTCAAGGAGCTGATGACGAGCCGCATGCGCGATGGGACTTCGGTCCGCGAGCATGGGGTTCGTATGATTGGGCTCATTGAAAAGCTGTCGGGCCTTGATATCGCGCTTCCACACAAGCTGTCTGTGGATGTACTTCTCCTCTCGCTACCCGCTGCATTTGACCCCTTTGTGGTCAACTTCAACATGAACAAGCTGGAAGCCACCCTTGAAGAGGTGGTTAACATGCTTGTAGTGCTTGAGAGGACTATAAAGAAGGACAAACTCGTCCTCCTTCTGGGTTCTTCTTCCTCTGCGAAGAAGGGGCCCAGACGCAAGAGCAAGAAGCGTTCTGCTCCTGCGAAGGAGGAAAAGTCTGCCAAGAAGCCAAAGGCAAAGGCTTCTAAGCCAAACAAGAGCGAGGATGTTTGCCACCACTGCCACAAGGCTGGGCATTGGAGGAGGAACTGCAAGGAGTACCTCGAGCAGGTGCGAACTA
>KQ998225.1:43635-59477 GCA_001598015.1 Dorcoceras hygrometricum
ATTTACAGTTGATACACTGTTATGCATTTTATTGTACCTGCTGATTATATTGAGATGATTCTCACCGGAGTTTATCCGGCTGTTGTCTTGTTTTGTATGTGTGCATGACAACAGGAAGAAAGAACTAGTGGGAAGCAACGACGGGTAGCGAGAGATACTACTTAGGCGCTAGATCAGCAGCACGAAGATTTACTATCCTGCTGATAGTCTAGATATTTGTTCAACTGGTCTTAAGTGCTTACGTCGGGTTTTGTATGTACAAATTAAACGTGTACTAGCTAATGGAGCTGATAGCCGTTGTAAACTTTGATGTTTTTGTATAAAGGAATCATGTTTATGCTACCAGCTGAGTTGAATTACGCTTCTGCTGTTCGAAATTTTTTTTTTAGTACGTTATGTATAAACCAGATTAGATTGTTAAACTTGTTTTGAGTTTACATTAATAACCCACTGATTAAGATTAGAAGATTAATTGTGAGCAGAGAGCCTCACATCGTAGGTGGCGCATCCCAATATTGTATATATGGTTTCTGAATACTGTCGTAGGAAGTGCCTTCGTGAAAAGATCTGATGAATTTTCACTTGATTGAATGTAACGAATATCAATATCGTTGTTTTTCACAAGTTCTTGGGTGAATTCGAAGAACTTAGGGGGGATATGCTTAGTTCTGTCGCTTTTGATGTATCCTTCTTTCATTTGAGCAACACATGCAGCATTATCTTCGTACAGTGTAACAGGCTTCTTGTCAGATGGTAAACCACTCATGACTTGTATATGGTCTGTTATGGATTTTAGCCATACACATTCACGGCTTGCCTCATGTAGTGCAATAATCTCGGCGTGATTTGATGAAGTTGCTACAAGAGTTAGTTTCTGTGAACGCCAAGAAATTGCAGTGCCTCCACGAGTAAATACATATCCAGTTTGAGATCGTGCCTTATGTGGATCAGATAGATATCCGGCATCAGCAAACCAACAATACTTTATTGGTATCTTTTGAATATAAAAGTCCCAACTCTGTAGTTCCTCGTAGATAACGGAATGTATGCTTAATTCCGTTCCAGTGCCTTTTTATCGGGCATGAGCTGAATCTTGCCAATAAATTTACTGCAAAAGATATATCAGGTCTAGTACAATTTGCAAGATACATAAGAGCACCAATAGCACTTAAATATGGTACTTCTGGACCAAGAATAACTTCATTTTCCTCACATGGACGGAATGGATCCTTTTCAATGTTCAATGATCTAACAACCATTGGAGTACTTAAAGGATTTGCTTTATCCATATTAAAACGTTTAAGGACCTTTGCCGAGCTTTATATCTCAATATTTCGTTTTTCTCATTTCGTTTTCGAACGAAAACTCATTTGTATCCAACGGGTTTTACACCTTCAGGTGTAAGGACTATAGGTCCAAAAACATTACGTTTGTTTAACGAATCTAACTCGAGCTTTATATCTCACTATTTCGTTTTTCTCATTTCGTTTTCGAACGAAAACCCATTTGTATCCAACGGGTTTTACACCTTCAGGTGTAAGGACTATAGGTCAAAAACATTACGTTTGTTTAACGAATCTAACTCCACCTGGATGGCGTCTTTCCACTTTATCCAATCCTGCCGATTTTTACATTCACCAAAAGATTTTGGTTCATGATCTTCATTCTCGTTTATGATGTCAAATGCCAAATTGTAAGAAAATATATCATCAATGTCTTTCACATCATTTCGGTTCCATATTTCCCCAGTATTAATATAATTGATAGAGATTTCATGATTCTCATCATTTTGTGGTTTCAACAGAACATTTTCATCATCATGTTCATCATCATTTGTTCTGTTGGAACATCATTCACGATTTTATGATTATCTTTCTCTATGCATTTTCTTTTTCGAGGATTTTTATCCTTGGAACCGATTGGCCTTTCACGCTTCAGTCGTGTTATGACATCATGAACATCTTTGTTCTCAATTTGTTTCTTCAAAATTTCAATTCGAGCAGGAGCATTTACAGCATGTATATGCGATTTAGTTACTCCTTTTGTGTCTACAAATGCATCTGGCATTTGATTTGCTATTCGTTGCAAATGCACAATTTGCTGTACTTCTTCATCACATTGTTTATTTCTAGGATCCAAATATAACAATGATGGTACATACCACGTAATCTCTTTTTCGGTATGTTTCTTTTCTCCCCCTAACATTGAGAAGGTATTCTCATCAAAATGACAATCAGCAAAACATGCGGTGAACACGTCGCCTGTCTGAGGTTCAAGATATCGAATAATTGAGGGACTGTCATAACCAATATGAGGTCCCATTTTTGTTCGTTGAGGCGGTGCAATAGGTACATATACCGCGCATCCAAAAATTTTGAGATGAGAAATATCTGGTTCTTTACCAAATGCAAGCTGCAATGGTGAGTATTTGATACGCACTTGGTCTGATGCGAATTAATGCAGCAGCATGTAAAATTGCATGTCCCCATATAGAAATAGAGAGTTTTGTTTTCATAATCATTGGTCTAGCAATCAGTTGCAGACGTTTAATCAATGATTCAGACCATTTTGTGTATGTACATGAGCAAGAGGATGCTCAACAGTAATTCCAACTGACATGCAATAATCATTGAAAGTTTTTGAAGTAAATTCACCAACATTATCGAGTCTAATATTCTTGATTGTATAATCAGGAAATTGAGCTCGTAATTTTATTATCTGGGCAAGTAATCTTACAAATGCCACATTTCGAGTTGATAATAAACATACATGTGACCATCTGCTGGAGGCATCTATCAATACCATAAAGTATCGAAATGGTCCACATGGTGGATGAATTGGTCCACATATATCACCCTGAATACGTTCAAGAAACATGGGTGATTCAGTTTTTATCTTGGCTGGTGATGGACTTATAATAATTTTCCCAAGAGAACATGCTTTACATTGAAACTTATTATCTGAAAGATCTTATGGTCTTTCAGCGGATGGCCATGTGTACTTTCTATAATTATTTGCATCATTATTGAACCAGGATGTCCCAATCGATCATGCCAAGTAATTTATATTGGAGAATTTTGAACTATCATATTTGATTCGATTTGTCTTATATGCGTATAATGCAATCCAGTAGGGAGCATTGGTAGTTTTTCAACTACATATTTCTTTCCTGATTTATATGTGGTAAGACACATATATTTCTTATTTACTTCAGTCATTGACTGAGTATCATACCCATGGGAATATATATCATTAAAACTCAACAAATTCCTTTTCGATTGTGGTGAAAACAAAGCATCAGTTATCACAAATTTTGTACCATTAGGTAACAAAAACTGAGCTTTACCACATCCTCCAATCAAGTCTACAGGACCTGATATCGTATTTACCATTGTCTTTGTTGGTTTTATTTCCAAGAAATATCTTTTATCTCGGAGAATAGTATGAGTTGTACCACTATCAGGTATGCAAAATTCCATGGGATTATTTGCTTGTATAGCTTTGTGCCTAACATGTTCAGATTAGACAATAAAACATAATTTAACAGATGCAATTAGAAAATATAAAACATACAATACATTTCATTATAAAAATTTTAAAATTGTTACAACATACAATACATACCATCATAAAAATATCCGAAATTGTTACATTTACATTCCACCGTTGAACTGATCATTTTCAGAGAAATCAATGAAAAAATCTGCAGCATCGAAATGAGTTGAATCACTCAAGTGATCATTGCGGTTATTATGTTCACTGAAATTTGTCTCATTTTCATGTTCAGTGAAATTGGTCTCTTTTTCTTTGCCCTTTAATGATTCTTTATAGAGCTTACAAAGATGCTCCGGGGCTCGACAAATACGAGACCAATGCCCTTGAGTGCCGCATCTAAAACAAGAGCTTTCAAATCTTTTTGAGTGATGGTCATTCATACTCGTGTTCTCATGCTGCCTTTTCTGTGGATGGTTCGTGATTTCCTTTTTAGAGGGGTTATTGAAGTAACTACCTATTATTTTCAAAACAACAGCCGCGTGCACGACCATAGTTGTTTCTATATCCACGTCCACGTCCACGTCCCTGACCTCTACCACGACCAAAATCTTGTCCATGACTTTGATTTTGGTTTCGTTCATTCTGAATTACGACATTTACTTCAGGAAATGCCATTGATCCAGTAGGTCGGGACTGATGATTTCTCATTAATAGCTCGTTATTCTTTTCTGCCAAAAGAAGACATGCGATGAGTTCAGAATATCTCGCAAATCCACGTACTCTATACTGCTCTTGTAGAGTTATATTCGAAGCGTGGAAAGTGGAAAATGTCTTTTCAAGCATTTCCGATTCTGTGACTTCATGTCCACAAAATTTCAGTTGCGAGACTATTCGATACATTGCCGAATTATAATCGCTGACCTTCTTAAAGTCTTGGAATCTCAATGAATTCCATTCATCACAGGCAGTCGGAAGTATAACTTCCCTTATGTGTTCAAATCGTTCTTTTAATCCTTGCCATAAGGCCATGAGATTCTTTTTCGTGAGGTATTCACATTTCAACCCCTCATCAAGATGTCGTCGTAAGAATATCATAGCTTTCGCTTTTTCTTGTGAAGACGATGCATTATTTTTTATGGTTTCACTTAAACCCAATGATTCAAGATGCATCTCGACATCGAGGGTCCATGGCATATAATTCTTTCCAGTGATATCCAGAGCAACAAATTCAAGCTTTGCCAAATTAGACATGATGGTGCTTTGTAACAAAATACATTTTATTAGTCAATATTCATTATCATGACAATGAAAAACAATGGATAAACTAGCAATACAAGCATGGTTAGAAATAGCGAAAAAATGCGAGGAGGATACTCGCCGGTAAATACAAGGCTAGTGAGTACAATAATAAAAAATTGAAAAAAAATTTCCTATATGAATCATCTTCTTATTCTTCTCTTTTGTAATCGAAAAATAAAGTTTGTCGAGAAGAATTTGATGGGGAATAACAATACAGGGATGCATGAAACGTTTTAGAAAACATCATATTTATAGAATAAAATCTAGCCGTTTATACCCGTTACGAGTCATTAATATTTATCCATTTAATGATCGTTTATTTTTGAAAAATTAAATACAATAATTTTATTTAACACTTATGGTTATATGTAATGCATATAATCGTAATCACAGTTAAATAATTTTGTATATCACATCACATTATTATTTTGAGGTGGCATAGCCTCCTTAATATTATACAATGAAATATATAAAAACAATCGAGTGATCGTGCTGATAACATGTTATAAATTAAAAGAAACATTAACAAACTAAATGAAAATAATTACCTTGATAATAACCTTGAATATCTCCTTAATTGCTCCTTAATTACTCCAAATAAACTCTTAATTTTATATTAATAGAAAATTATTATTTCTCTATAATTTCCTTAATTTAGAAAGAAGAGAATTGTGAGAGAATTTGTATAAATTTGTGTGTATTTACAATGAAGATTACAAACCTATTTATAGGCAAATGAAATGATTAAAATAATATAAAGTCCTAATCACTTCATTGAATAATTAGACATCCAAATTTGACAATTTGTAGACATCCAAATTTGATTTCATTATAAACTTAAATATTTTACTCAGATAAATTTTAGACTTATCCGTGTGAATTTCTTTATGTAACAAAATTTAAATAATTTTAAATGCACCGTTCAGATTTAATTTTAAACCCCGGCCATTGAGGAGGGGGATTTAAAACCAGCCCAGAGCAAAGATGGAGGATTAATTCTACTTTATTTTATTTATTAATTTAAAAACATCTACGGATAATTGTTTTTAAAAATAATTTTTTTGTTTTATTAACTTTCAAAAAATAGTATTTTTTGATAAAGGATACCGAAAAATACAATAAACAAATAAATAATTATTAATTGGATTCTGCCTTGATCCAATAATATATGATGTAATTTTTCTCACATGGAACAACTTAAAAAGTTTACATGCTATCATTATTGAAATCATTATTCGAATAATTTTGATTGATTAACGGAGGTCCGTGTCCTTCAACATTCACGTTTTTCTTTTCTTTTCTTTTCTTTTTTTTCCTGTCTTTTTAACAATTTGTATTCAAAAATTGTATAACACTTCAATTTCCCATGTACGAAGCAAGAAAACTGCAGTAATGGCTGTGTTTGGAAGCAGCTCTCCTCCTCTTTCCTCCCCTTCTCATCTCATATTCAAGAACGACGCTGGGTCGTACAAGATTCACGCTTCTTATTTCAATCCAAACATCCGTAATGCAAATTCGATTCCGCGGAGACAAGTTCTTGGCACAGAATGCCGTCCCAGAATACAGCTGCCCATTTCTTCCCCCGAAGAGGTAAATTGCTCCGTCTTAAAGTTACATTGTCTGCGTTTTTACGATCCAGTTGTTTTCTTTCCCATTTTTTTGGTTTCGTTTTCCCCAGTTATTTGAGTGTCTACTGAATAAACAAGACCTGAGTGAAGAGGAAGCAGAGGGGTCCCTGGAATTCTTGCTGAGTGATGGGAGTGAATCTCTGATAAGTGCTTTTCTTGTTCTCCTGAGAGCCAAAGGAGAGAACTTTGAAGAAGTAATGCCATTTGATTTTCTTTCTGTCATTTTTTTTGGCTTCTTTTCTTTGGGCTCGAAGCGTTTGTTTCTCTTAGCATTCGAGATTTTCAGCTGATAATTTGATGTTTGTCTGTCTGAACTCGAATTTAGATAGTGGGTTTGGCGAGGGCTATGATAAAATGTTGTAAGAAGGTTGAAGGGTTGGAAAATGCGGTGGATATAGTGGGCACCGGTGGCGATGGAGCTAACACCGTGAATATCTCGACAGGTGCTTCAGTTCTTGCCGCTGCTTGCGGTGGCAAGGTTGCTAAGGTGAGCCTGGCCAATAGATGTACTGATTTAAATGGGAAGTGTTGTTGAATCCACTATCACTTTTTCACCTCGTGCATCAATCACCTACAAAGTTTTTCAAAATTTTATATATTGTGACATTTCTTTGCGACAGCAAGGGAATAGATCAAGTTCATCTGCTTGTGGAAGTGCAGATGTTTTGGAAGCACTTGGAGTTGCCATTGATGTGGAGCCAGAGGTTAGAAGGTCTTAAATCCTTGATACTGTAATGGTGGAAAAAGGAATCACAAAATATTCAGTACATTGGGTTGGCCAACGTTAGGCCGCTGATGTGTTTTTCATCTGCGCATGGTTGAATTCTTAGTACAAGGATAGTCCTCTAATGTTAAATCCAATGGCCTAACATTGATTTAGATATTCGGCATCCAAAGAAAAAGTAGAACCTACATAGTCCATCTGAAATTGCACTCTTGCAACTGCTCTAGGATTAGTAATTATCCATTTGACAGCAGGAACATCGTGGTCATTAAGTTGTTGGAAGAACAAGTATTCCCTCACCACCCCATTTATTGCCGTACAAGAATCGCATACTTTTGTTGTTTCTCAGTTGTTTCTTTATATTATTTTCCCTTTTGATCCTTTCTAACGATTTAGTTCAAATCCGTAGCTAGTTGGCTTACTTATATGTAGTTTAAGGTATCTCACAAGATGCTGAGGAACTTCTAAGTTTGTCTGCAAGAGTTTTTTTTAATTTTTTGTGAGAGAAGAATACTTAAATGAACGGATTGTTTTAGTTTTATTAAAAAGGAAGATTGTGCCTGCTTATTTTTCAGATTCATATCCATTTTATTCAATACCAAAATATTCAGAATACTTTGAATTATACTTTTGATCATTTTTTTTGCCTAAATTCCCAGTCACTTGATTTGTAAGTCTTCTTTTTCCTACTTCATTTTTATTTTTGTTAAGATTTTTCATCGAAATATTTTAAGTCTTATAAGATGTTAAAGTTAAGCTTAACTAATCCAGTTTCGTCTAAAACCAGATAGAGAAATCACTATGTTTTACTACCCTTATGTGACAAATAGGTGAAGGATAATAGCACATATAGATACATGTTTCTTTCAAGTGCATTGTACATGTTTTAGCAGACTTGGATTACTGGATGCAATATCATCTTTGCTGCATCGATTCAGGGTGTAAAGACATGTGTGGAAGAAGTTGGCATCGGATTTATGATGTCTCCAAACTATCATCCAGCAATGAAGACTTTTGCTCCTGTGAGGAGAAAACTTGGAGTGAAGACAATATTTAATATCCTTGGACCCTTGTTGAATCCCGCACATGTCTGCTACTCTGTGGTCGGGGTCTATAAAGAAGGCATGGTATGTTATTATCTGGAAAATATAGTTCACCAATAACCAGTGTACGATCCCTATTTATCTGTCATCTCCCTCGTGAAAGGATTTTGAAAAGCACCTATTTTCTTCTTCTTGTGATATTTGTCAAAAATATTTCATTTAAATGCCATTGCCATGATTTTTGGTGTTCTGATAGGTCAGTAAGATGGCTAAAGCATTACAAAGATATGGCATGAAAAGAGCATTGGTTGTTCATTCTGAGGGCTTGGATGAACTGAGTCCTCTTGGTAAGTTCCTATCTTGTTTAGATCGAGGATGCCTGGTTGTGTCCATCACAATCCCTTTCTTCAATTCTGGCTTTGCTTGATTATATCTGACGATTTGGAACAGGCCCTGGGGTGGTGCTGGATATTTCACCCACTAAAATCGAGCAGTTTTTCTTTGATCCATGTAAGAATTCAATCTTCTTTTGATGATATCAGCATGTGATATCTTATATCTACCCTGTTCCGTGTGAATTGGGGAGTCTTTCTCTGAAGAATATTAGTCCAGTCCATTTTATGCAGTAGCTTTTGGCATTCCTCGCTGCACATTAGAAGATTTGAGAGGGGGAGGACCAAAATATAATGCTGATGTGCTAAGGCGTGTGCTCGCTGGTGAGAAAGGAGCTATTGCCGATGCACTTGTAAGTTTCTTAAATATGATGCGGTCCTTATGTATTTGGAGGAGTGTGTTGTTACATTGTAAGTTTCTTAAATGTGATGCTGTCCTTATGTTTTTGGAGGAGTGTGTTGTTCTTATAACTCTTGTCCCAACGGATTCACTTGAAAGCTGTCAAAAACAATTAATTACTACATGAACCGACTATGTCTGAACACCACAACACAAGAAATCCATCTAAATACTCTTAACAATGCGGTGATTGAAACATTGAATCAGGTGTTAAACGCGGCAGCAGCATTATTTGTGAGCGGGATCGTATGCACCTTGGCTGAAGGGATACATCGAGCCCGCGAAGTCCATCAAACTGGGAAAGCTCTGGAGGTTCTTGATTGCTGGATCAACGTCTCAAACGTAAGTTCAGCTACATAAAACAGTCTACCTAGTTACTTGTCCTCGTTTCCTTGATCATATAAGAACGTAAGATTTCCGCAGATGGGGAAAGGGCCTAAATCCAAAATAGTTGCTGCCTGACCACTCGTGGAAGCAGCTTTGAGCATGAATTCAAAATGTGGAGGAAAGATTGTTAAGTTGGATTATGTTTGTTGTAAACTTCGTAGTCATCTCCTCTCGAAGAAAATATGTAGTCTGTGGGTACAAGAAGTTACTGAGAGATAATTGTAACTTTCAAGAGTAATCTAAATGCTGAGTTACTAAAATAAAATAATGGAAAATTGCATTTTTTGGTATTGTATATTTGTCTCGATGAGATTTTGGTCATTCGTGTTATCAAATTTCACGATTAGTAAACATATCAAATTAGAAAATAACTATTCTTGCAAAAACCAAAGATCGAAGAGGAAGACTAAAATTTGACAACACATAATACTAAACCATAAAGAACCAAACTTAAATTAACAAAAATGCAATTTCCGTTAATGACTTGTTTTTCACATATTTATAATGCTTAAATGTAAACGAAAAGTTATTTATATGAATCATTGTTAATGTTAGTTGGTCACTCTAAGGCCATCTCCAAACCGTAACTCTATTTTGGTGCAATTTCTGCACTATAATGGTGCAATTTCTACACCAAATACAACCATCTCCAACCCATTTACTTCAAATCAAGCACCAAAAGGTATATTCTCGAAATATTCCCATTAATTTCTATATATTAATTTCTTATATTAACATTTTTATATTTTAATAAATTTAACAATATCATTATTATTAATATTTAAAAATAAAAAATAAGTTAATTTAAATTATAGATTATACATTTAATAATAAAACTAAAAACACAGTTTAAATTTTTATTAATATTATTAAGATTAATTAATTAAGTTAGTATAATTTTTTGAATTTTTAATTTATTTGATATAATAAATTATTTTTAAATAATTATGATTATAATAAATAAAAAATAAAAAAAAGGAAATGAATTTGCTCTGCGCCAAATTTGCTGTCACATTTGGTGCCCAACACCAATTTGGTGAAATGACGTCAATTTTGAAGCAAGGATTGGAGCTTTTTTTTTTGCACCAAATTGATGTAAAGCACTAAAATAGTGTTGGAGAAGCCCTTAACGTCAAAAAATTATATTATATAGTTTGGCCCGACTCTTAGATGTAGGACCCACCTCCATATGCCCGTGGACTATAGGACACTGTCTCATAGGTAGCATCAAACTTCCCATTTTATTAGCCAGTATTTTATTTTATATTTGTTGATACACCATTTTAATATAGTGATATGTGAAAGTAACATGGAACATATATTACAATAATATCTTTATTTTCTTTATTTCCCAAATATATATATTTTTAGTATATTTATCCTTACAGCACCCTTAATGTGCATAAAATCTATTAATTCAAGGTTGAAGCTTTAAGCATTGTACTACTAATTATAATGATTCAACCTAACCTATATTGATTTTAGAAAAAACTTCAATTTATTTATGAAGTCAAATGCTCCATTTCGTTTTCTTGTATCTTTCGTGTGAAATACCCATCTTCGGAGGATGTAAGCCTATAATAATTAGAACCTCACGTTGTTGCCATTTATTTTTAAAAACTATTTGATGTGATATCTGTTTTCTTTTTTGGATAGAATGTATTATATGTTTTATAAATGAAGCAGCTTTTGTGAAAAGTATCTAAAATGAAGTATCTTTTTTATTAGGGATATTTAGTGCAAAGTTCATTCATCTTGGTTTTTTGACGAGAAATATATACACCACGAATTTATTCAACCTCCTAAATTAAACAAACCAATTCGACCAAAGTAGTGGAAGTTACCATTATTTTTGAAACCGCACCGGACCAGCCATTTCCATCGGGAACCGGCCGTTGGTCTGGTCCGTCTCAAATAATAAACCTGTTTTGTCGTTTGAACTGGCCAAAAACCGATTGAAATGGTCGAACCGGTTTAACGATTTCAATATTTTTTTATCTTTTTTACAAAAATCGATTTTTATTATTTTAAACCGTACTAATATTTGGTTATATATTTCGCCGTAAAGAAACTAAATCCAGAATAATGCCCCTTCAATCTTTTCAAAACAAAGGGAAGAATTCTTAGATACCCACATAACTTACAGTTACCAATGGCAAAATATCAATCACTCCACAAAGTTCAGGGATGGAGAAAATTTAAATAACAAGAACTGGAGATCCACTGCCAATCAATAGAAAGCTACATCATGCACATGGAACGTCAATTTATATATACTTTTTCTGAACCATTTATATATACTCCCAACAAGGATTTTTTCATTAAAATCCTTATATATGATGATAGACCAACACGGTTGGAGATCAAATTTAATTAATTAAACAAGCATATTAACTTATTAAACATTACTCTATATCATACTCAATCGTTTTACAATCATACAATTAATTATTAATCATGTCCTATCATATATCATTAAGTGAAATGAAACAACCTATGCATATTGATAAGGATCCAATGAATAATAGGGACAAGAACCATCGTCCTATTAAGAAAACCAATAATATTAATAAAACTATTTGAAGATTTTTTTCACAGGTATTGGCTGAAGGAGTGGAATCTAGAGTCAGTTACTGAGCTGCATATTTTTGGTTAAGAACCGATTGAACCGAGCAAAAACCGATTGAAATGGTCGAACCGATTTTTTCAATATTTTTTATTTTTTTTAAACATTTGATTTCTTATTATTTTAAATCGTACTAATATTTGGTTATCTTTGTATAGTTAATAAGAAGTTGAATCATTATATATTTTTATTTATTCATATATATTTTTAGATTTTTAAAAATTTTAAACGTGTATTCAATATATTATATTAGTATTTTACTAATAAATTGTATTCGGTTCGATATTACATCATCGTTAGATCGTTTTTAAAAGTTAGAACCAGACCGCCACATTGTTTTTACCTCTCGTTTGTTAGCCAAAAATCCTATATCATCCTTTTTGTCGTGGAATACAAATGCTTATGAATACGCATCAATGCAAACTGGAATCGTGGAATACAAATTCGCCATAGCACAAGCGAGCTCACACACCCAAACCGCGTGCTCGTTTTCTCTCAATGCATGGAGGATTTATCGACAGAAGAATGCCAGACTTGCTTCAAGACCATTAAAACTCAGGTTCCAGGCTGCCTTCCTCATGTCAGCTCTCGTGTTTTCAATGATGGTTGCTTTATAAGGGTCGAAAACTTTAGCTTTTTTCGTGACCCGTTACCAAGACATGATTTTGAGGTGATTGTTCTTCGATATTTCCGGAACATAGCCTGATTTTGCTTCCTGTTCCTGTTCTTTTCCTCTTTGTTCATGATTGATTTCCAATTTTCCATGCATATGATCCCTAAAGACGAGATGTAGCGATGACTTTCAAGAACCTTGTCACACGAATGATGGACAAGTTAGTGCAGCAGAAAACCATGGGTACGCCGAAGGGAAAGAATGACCTAATATCGGCACACGGAATGGCTAATGGCTGGGATAACTTTGAATCAAAGCTCATGCAGTGAATGCCTGAGGAATGCTAGGATACGAGTCTTAAAATGCTTGCCATAATTTGAAGCACGGGCTCTGCATGTTTTTTGCTATTTACGTTACTCGAATTCTGAGTTTGTTAATAAGCCAGAATCATCCTCAGAAAAAGGTTGATTATGCTCAGTAGGTAGCTGCAATATCACACCCATTTACGACATCAAAGGCACTAATGCTTCGGATTTCACATGCAGATGCTGTTTTCTTGTATCTTTCAGAACTATGGTGTCAGATGGCATAAACAGAAGCTTGCAATTCAAGTACTCAACATTAGAAAAAGCTACGGAAAACTTCAATTACTCCCACGAGATTGGCC
The DNA here is from genome assembly GCA_001598015.1 of Dorcoceras hygrometricum. Taxonomy (NCBI): domain Eukaryota; kingdom Viridiplantae; phylum Streptophyta; class Magnoliopsida; order Lamiales; family Gesneriaceae; genus Dorcoceras; species Dorcoceras hygrometricum. Next base: position 56,910 of record KQ998225.1, read on the forward strand.
AGGGAGGATTTGGTGAAGTATTTAAGGTGTATAATTTTCTGCATTATCCTTTGCACTTGTGTATCGGCTAATGGACTCATTTCCTCTCTGTTTCCTTGAGTATTATGGTACCTTACAACATGGCCGAGAAATCGCAATAAAACGTCTGTTTCTGACACAAAGCACTAGAAATCGAGAAATAAGCAATGAGATAGACACTATAGGACAAGCCCATCGCCCAAATTTGGTTCGGTTTCTTGGTTATTGCTTCACATATACTGATGGAATATCTTGTCTATGAATACCTTCCAAACAAAAGCCTGGACCTTAGATGTGAAACAGAATTATATAATGTTTACTCAAGATCTTCTTTGAGAAAACAAAAGTTATTTCTCTATATTGATTACTCTTACCTTGTCTGTGGTGCAAATGGAAGAAATATCAAGAGATAAAGAAGGAATTAACTTGGAAGAAAAGGCATGGAATAATCACAGGAACTGCAGAAGGTCTTCAATATATGCACAAAGATTGCGAGGTCCAAACCATCCATAGAGACATAAAACAAGCAACATCTTGTTAGACATATGAAGCTAAGACCAAACGGATTTCGGTCTAACAAGATTCAATTCAACTGATCATCCAGAGGATCGAAACCACGCCCGTGCAGGCACGTTGTAAGCTTTTCGTTTTCTTCTCGCTTCTCTTTTGAGATGACTTTACATCTGAATACCTCGTCCAAGGGCTTAAGGGATAAAGTAGATGCACTCGAAATAGTAAGTTGGCGACCGGAACCATAGATATCAGCATGATGATAGACTAGACACGCTTGTCACAATGTTACCTATATATCATTCAGAGAAACCCACTCCTTGTTTATCATATGATTTTGTTTACTTATTTGGACAATATATAATGCAGGCTTGGAATCATTATCAAACGGATAAGGTGGCAAGTATCGTAGGTTCAATGCTTGGCATTGAAGATTTGAATGAGATCCAAAGAGTAGTGGAGATTGCTTTGTTATGCACTCAAGAGTCGACTGATTTGCGTCCAACAATGGGGAGGGCGGTCGAGTTTCTTGCTGTTAAGGACTTGATTTTGCCCACTCCATCCAGGCCTCCCTTCGTCCAAGAATCTTACACGACTCAATTGTGTATGCTGCTTCTTAATTTACACTTAATCTTTGAGCCATTTGGGCTGAAATAAAGAATGCAAGACTGTAGGCGAGGGCCATCGAGTTGGTAAGATTTGGGTTCCAGCGAGATTCTCCTACCTGGTTTCGTGGTTCGATTTTCGTATGAAGCATATTTACTGAAAGATTATGGGGTAAACTCTGGGTCAGTTTGTTATATAAAGTCTTCTCTCTTTGGTTCATGCCCACCCACGTATATTCATCGATTTACAACCTATATAGATCTCTGACTTATACAGAGGATTATAACTTTAATATGCTGACTTAAAAAAAAGGATGCAAGACGGTAACCTTCTTAGGAGTGTGCTTGGATGTTATGGATTATTGTTTAGAGAATCTGGTAGAAAATTCGTGAGTTGCACATATTGAAAATTTCAACAGTTTTTTTTCATTAAAATTTGAGTAAAATTTATATTTGTTCAGTATCGAGTTATGTACAATTAAATATTTTACTGTAGGTGGTAGTAAGTTCATTAATAAAACTTTAATATATATGGATTCGTATGGTATGTGGACTACGATCACTTTTCTAGATTTGTCAATATATCATTCCATTCACATTAAAATAATTGCACACATTACTGTTATGCTAACTATTATAAAGCTGAGTATTAAACATTTATCTTTATTTAATTGAAGTTTTAATTGGATATTAAACCAAGCAAAATTTAAAAATGATATATAGATATTAGAAAAATAATAATAAAAGGACATCGGGTAATAACGATTATAATGATGTAGAGAAGTATTTTATATCACAACTTTGTTACTCCAACTATATATTTTTTATTTTATTATGTTATAACATAGCTTTTGATCTTATATAACTTTTTTTGGCTCCAAAGTTAAAACTGATTGTAATGTATATTCATTAACTTAGAAAAATATGACTCCTCCATGGTATTCTAAATATGTTCTAAATCAACTGTTGTAATCATCAATCTTTTCCATACAATTCTAAATTCATTGCTTTAATCTTTAATCTTCTTCGTACCAAGTATTATTTTATTCGGAGAAAATCTAACAAACGAATTTCATCCGTAGACGAGTTTTTCTGAAGAAAAACTTAGCAAATAAAATTTGTTGTCAAGATAAAAGTTTCTATCCGGACTTCGTTTTCAAATTTTCCTCAAATTTTAAGAAAATTCTCTATGCCTCCTCCCGATCTTAACAAGTGGTTTCATGACTACCTTAATCTTATAATTGATATCGGAGTTATCTTTAAGATAAAAAATATCTTAACAACTGATGTTAGAGCTATCTTATATCCCTAATACCAAAAGTAAAGTAACGTCTCTGATGCCCTCCATTAGTAGCTCGGGATCCGAGGACCATCTACATCATCAAGGGCGAAAGCAATCAAGAGGCGCGCATAGAGCTCGGAGATCGGGATACGT
>KQ998227.1:0-12552 GCA_001598015.1 Dorcoceras hygrometricum
AACTGTGCTTTGACTTCCTTTCCAGTTGGAGTCTTTGGTTGTCGTCCAGCATCTCATGCATTGCATCTGCATTTTATTCTTGCTGCTTATTGCTGATTTTTAGTTGCTCTCCGTACTGGGGTTTGACCCCATGTCCCTCCGGGGCTTGGTTTGTTTCTTGTTGTGTTGTTTTCAGGAAACCCAGGTTCTACAGCTGGTCGTGGGTTTAACCCAGCTGGTGGTGCCCCGGGAGGTGGCTAGTGTGTCCCAGTAGCATATAGCATATATATATATGTATCAGTTAGCCAGGGGGATGCCCTGCGCTTTGTTGTTGTACCCGTAGGGGATATGATACATGTATGGATTATGTATGCTTTGTCGTTGCTTGTTTTATGATTTGGGAAACTTATTTTAAGTATTGCGATATTTTAAATTATATGTTTAAAACCGTCGGGCCTAAAAAGCGAAAATTTTACCCACTTTTTGATAGCTTCCGCATGTGTTTATCTGTTGTGAGCACGAGGCCTGACACTATCTATCTGCATGCTCAGAACATCACAATGTTCCCTACCAATGAAACATGGTACTTCGCATCGCAGATACTAGTCTCGAACTCGGGCGGCCTTATCCTCATTTTGATGGCCCAATCGACTAGGAACAGTTCAGAATAAACAGTGACTATTAGATGTGTTTCATGATAGCCGTCATACCCACTATCACATCTAACATACACTTTAGTGTATTCTAGGTCTTTACTCAACGCAATTGTAAATCATCATACACACAATGAAAGTAAAGAATGCCATATGAATAAATACGAATATCATATATAAAGATTGTCATATTCAAGAGTCTATAAACCCACACGCCACAAGTTGGCTAGTTGGGCATCTACTCTAACATGGTATACTTTCTATCTTCTGAGTTGGTTCAAGTGCGCGATCTGTTTTTCCCTCCGAGCTGCTCTAAGCTCGCGATCTGGTCTGATTACCCTAAGCTGAGTTGACCTTGGTTGACATTCATAATTTCGCTTGACTATTCTAAGTTGTGTTGACTTTCCCTAATCTGAGTTGACCAACCAATCATTATCTGTTTTCTTCTCCAAGTTATTTTACGCTCGCGATCTGATTTCCCACCCAGAGCTTTTTTACGCTTGCGATCTGTATCTACCCAGAGCTGATCTAAACCGTGATCTTTTTTCTATCCTGAGCCGATTTCATAATTTCTATAACCGTGTTCCGTCTTACACCCAACAATCTTTTCAAATAAAAATGTAGTCTTTTAACAAAATAAAACCCCACTTGTGTGCTATCTAATAGTACAGTGTTTTAATGGTATATGACAAGGATACGAAGGAGGATGACAGAAGTTTCCCTGCCATATTTCATAAAGTTTAAAGTAAGTGATTTCAAAGTTTCATGACATGTGGCAAAGATAACAGACGGTCAGCATAGGAAGGGTGAAGACGATGGCTGACGAATCAGTGTGCACCTTCAAACAGGAAGGATAAGGATTATGGGTTGTCGAACCTATATACCCCTTCACATAGTACAATTTGGGATTTATTCGACATAAACCTAATATTTGATGAGCTTGATCAAGTGACCCGACCTAAGGAGAGCTTCTACACCACATTCCACACAGAAAAATGAATGGTTATTTAATAACCGTAGAGTTTAGGAAAGTTTATGATTAATTTTGTCAGGATCGAAAACACTCAAATTACGTACATTTTAAATATTTTGAAAATCAGCACGCAACCAGCAACCATATCGCGCCTAAGCTGGAACCAGCTCGCAGCGAAGGCTGCGAGCTGCTCTCGCTATCTGGTCTGTTAAATCTCGAGCTGCAATAGCTCATGTATATGAAAGGTTTGAGAACCGAGAATTATATCAGATTAGGTACGCTAAGAACTGTTCGCGCTATCTGGTCTGTTAAATCTCGAGCTGCAATAGTTCATGTTTTTGAAAGGTTTGAGAACCGAGAATTATATCTGATTAGGTATAAAAACAAAGCAGAAAACATCTGAAATACTCTCTGAAAATTGAAAACAATAAACCAGTTTTAAATTCATGAATGAAGATTATAAATGTAGCAAGTTGTAACTAAAACAAACGCAGCAAATTTGTTTATGGAAGTTCGGAGCTCAATCTCCTACATCTCCCCTTCTTCCATCGCTGGAAGGATCCACTAGAAGATTTGATCTTACAGCTCCCTGTACAGACCCGATCCAACAGCCCTCAAGCTGCGAGAATTCCTCGCTTCACTGATGCACACAGCTCGCAGGCTGTGTGTCTAACCAACACTTCTTTTATGTCTAAGTGAGAAAGACTACAATGATTTGTGTTTGTTTGTGATTCACTAAGCTATTCTAATAAGCCCATCTTTCGAAACTGTGAGTGAATCTGTGTGTGAGAGTTTACAGTGTAAGCTCACTCTCTCATATATTTTCTCACACACTGGAAAGTGCTTCTTCAAAGCTGATAACTCATTTTCTTCCCATTTCTGTGCAGTCGATTATGGATATCTCAGTGAAGCTCTCGGCATTTGCACCAGCTCACACCTGGGCACTGGCGCGACTTGTATACCAACTGCCACCTGGGTGTACAAGCTCTCGACTGTTGCACATTTCTTTGCTTTCTGTTTTTTTTCTGTTGTTGTATATGTATGTTCTACTTGTTGCTGATATATGTGGCCTATATGCAAATATATCCGTTGGACACAAAATTTTAGCCGTTGAAAAGGCTTTTGAAAAGTTCTGACATAGATGTACTTTGTGTCCTTTATCATTTAATGCGTTTGCAGGCTTTATAGACTTTGAGCTCTCATCATTAATTGCGTCGCAACCTTTGTTGAATTTAGCTCTGTGAATCTATAACTGATTTGAACAGGACGAATCAAATCAGTTTGAACTTCAATCTTCACATATATTTGTGTTCAAACTGCTTTGCTCTGAGTTGGTCTCTGTTCTCTGAGCTGGTTGCTTTCTGCTCTGTACTGCTGTACATACTACGCTTGAACACTGTTCATCGTCTTCTTCATAGAACCACTCTGTTGTAGATATACTGCACTGCACTTCGTAGCTCAGCTCTTCGCCACACTGTTCTGCACTTCAACGCTGATCTGAACCTGCTCTTGCTCCAAGCTGGTGAACCAGCTTGGGTGTTCTCTGCGATCTGTTTATTCTGATGGACCAGTTCGGGCGTCCCTTCACTGTCCCAGCTTAGATATCTTGTTTTGTACCAGCTTGGGCATTCCCTTGCTATTCCAGCTTAGACATCTCTTTGATCTGGTTCTTCTTCCAGCTCGCATCCTGCGCACTTAATTTAAATTGTTAGTAAAATAACAGCAGTTTGTGTTAATCAAAATTAAGATTCTGATCTGTAAACACAGATCCAAAAAATGTTTACTTTCTTTATGTTAAATCTTATGTTTAATCGGTGTGAAGCTTTTTCTATTACCAGATTTACCTGCTGAGCCCCTAGGCTCACTAGCTTTCATGGTTGCAGGTGAGGATGTTCCTTGAATGCCGGGCTATGCGAGCTGGAATAGAATGGGGAGGTGTGTTTATCGATAGACAAGCGTTTCCACGCTGCTACAGGCCGCATCTCTGTTGTGAAAAAAGTTGTATTAGCCATTTGAGTTCGAATTGTTTCTAAACTTATTTTGAAATATTTGTATCAAAAGATTACTATGTTAGTATTCGCACTCCAATCTGCTTTGTTCTGAGCTGTTACCGCCCGTAAGTTGTTTTGCGACCTGATTTACTCCAAGCTTTTATATTCCACGAGCTGTTGTGTTGAACGTCCAAGCGACCTTATTACAATTATTGTTTTCCCAGCCCGTGTGTGATCAGCTTACGTAATTATCATCAATTCTTACCATAGCAATCCCTGATTTGTTTGCCCATGAATGAGCCGAGTCATTTCTTTTATCGCACAACCACCCATGAATCATATGTTTTCTTCGAAATTTCTAAAATTTGAAAAAAATTTATGCTTTTCCCTCGTACATTTGAGATTGTTTTGTAAATCGGTGGACTAGGACGCCACAACTTGGTATCAGAGCATGGTCCTTGAGATAAACACTTGCCTCCAGTCTGAGACAGCTCTCGTTAGTCACTCGCTTCAGTTCGCGAGTTTATTTTAATGTTGTAAGTAATGTATGTTTTTCTTCTTGTTGGTCACGTGGTGGATTTGGATAAAGTTACAGATCATTTCAGGAACAGGGAGAGGAAGATGGAACCCCATGTCAGGAGACGCCAACTCAGGTGATAACAGTCGTATCTTAGCTGGGATGGCTCAACTATTCGAACGTTTAATGGAGCAATCGAGCCAAGGGAGTGGCCAATCATCCAATAGGATGTCTAGACCAGAGGACCCACAAGAACGGTTTAGATGTCAACGGCCCCAGGAGTTCAATTGTACAACCGATCCATTTGTGGCTGAAAGTTGGATCAAGTCTTTAGAGGTCATCTTTTATTACCTACAGCTGTCGGAACAGGATAGGCCCATATGTGCCATTTTATGCTACGAGGGGACGCCATGATATGGTGGGAAGGAGCAAAACTGACTATAGACTTGGATACACTCATGTGGAAGGAGTTCAAGAAAGTATTCTACGATATGTACTTCACAACTGATGTGCAAACTGGGTTGAAGAGGGAGTTTTTAACTTTGAAGCAAGGGGGTATTTGTATGTGGGATACATCCGCAACTTTGAAAGGGGTTGCTACTTTGTTCCCTTGATTGAGAGGGATGCTGAGGAAAATTTTCGCCATTTTCTTGATGTCTTGCGACCAACGCTTAAGCACGATGTTAGGCTAGCCGAGCCTAAAGACTACAGGGCAGCAGTTGATAAGGCTCTACAGCTGAGCATGACTGGAAAGAGATTGAAGAGGAACACCAATAGAAATTCCGTGCCTTTCAGCTTAGAGACCAGCGTCGTCCAAGCGTCAAAATACCAAGCAACATAAGCCCCAGGGGAAACGACCACAACAACAACAACCACTCAACTCAGTACCCATGATAGATAATAGATCAATTTTCCCGAAATGAAAAAAGAATCATGCTAGTCAGTGTATAGTTGGTCAGAATGTGTGCTACAAGTGTGGTGCCCCAGGCCACTTTGCCAAGAACTGCCCCCAGTCAAAGCAGCCCATAACCAGCTGAGCCCATGTGATGACGGCAGAGCAGACGAACCCAGATACTACTATGGTCATAGGTAATATTATCATCTCTGGCAAACCTTCTATTGCATTGTTAGATTCGGGAGCAACCCATTCGTTTATATCAGAATATTTTACTAAGAATTTTCTTGATCAACCTGAACAATTATCAGTAGGTTACTGTGTAACCGTACTCTCAAGAGATGAATTGTTAACCCATAGAATATTTCGTAACATGTAGCTTAAGCTACAAGGGCAGTTAATGACTGCTGACTTGATCATATTACCTATGCCTGAGTTTGATTTGATTTTGGGTATGTACTGGTTAACCATGTATGGTGTGGTCATCGATTTTAAGAAAAGAGTTATAGAGGTTAAACCACCCCAAGGAAATCAGTTCTCGTTTGAAGCTGCCCAAGTGTTGGATCTGTGTTTACAGATCAGAATCTAAGTTTTGATTCACACAAAAGCTGCTTCTATTGTACTAATGCTCTACTCGACATGCGCAACTTGCTTAGACTGGAGTAGACGTAAAGATATCAAAGCTAGGATAGTGAAGAGATGCCTGAGCTGGACTGGTCGAAGATATCAAGCTGGAACAGTAAGGGGACGCCCAAACTGGTTCGGCAGTTTACTTCCAGAAGTGCAGAGAACATCAAGCTGGTTCATCAGCTGGATGTTGGAGCAGCACAAAGATCAAGCGCAGAATCAAGAGCAGAATTGAAATGCAGAGTCCAAGCGCAGAATGCTCAAGTACAGAATAACTCAAGCGTAGATCAAGTGCAGTGTACAAGAGCAGTGATTGAGTGCGAAGCCGTATACAAGAGCAGTGATTGAGTGCGAAGCCGTATCATTGAGCACGGCAATGATCATTTCATCGTAGGGATCTCAGTCATTGGGTAGACTGAGATAGAACTGATTAACAGTTTTGCTTGCTGACAATTTGGATAAGGTGTCTGAATGGATCAAAAGGACAAGCAAGAAAAACTGGGGCTCGTGACAAGAATAATAGAGCCCAGCTGGTTAAGGTCAAACCAGCTTGAAGTTAAGAAGCCCAGCTCTGCAGGAGCTAATGAAGCAACCAGCTTGACAAAGAAACGAGCTGAGAAACCAACTTCAGACAGATCAATCTGGTCAAGCAAATCAGTTTGAACAATCCACGAAGACCAACTTAATTGGTTCAAACTGATTTGTTTCGTCTTGTCCACATCAGGCACAAGCAAACAAAATCTCTAAATGACCAAAGGCTGCAGAATCACTGATGAACAAAGCTCAAGACAAATAAAGCCCGCAATCGCAATAAATGCCAAAGGACACAAAGTACATATGCGTCAGAAGACTTTTCAGAATGGATACATCTTTGTGTCCAACGGATATATCCAAGCAGCGGCTTTATAAACAGGCGCAATGAAACAGATTGAGTAGACGCACCATAGTAGTGAGAGTGTGTTGTGCAAATCCGAAAAGAAAACACTTGAAGACGCACAACACTTGATCTGGGAAGATAGTCGAAAACCAGCTCAAACCAGGAGCACTTCCCAGAGTGTGTGAGATTTAATTCATTGAGAGATTGTGCTTACATTGTAAATCTCACACACACACATTCAATCATATTCGAGAGGTTGAGCGAAATAGATAAATAGTGAATGTGTTTCTAATACTCTCCATTGTAGTCTTTGGACAGAGACTTTAAACAAGTCTAGTTGTCTTTCGCACTGAGACGTTAAAGAAGTGTGTGTAGTCTTTGGACAGAGACGTTAAACAAGTCCTTGTAGCCTTCCTCACTGAGGCATAAAAGAAGTGAAGCTAGTCACACAGTCTGCGGGGCTGGTGTGCAATGGTAGAAGCTAGGAGTTCTTGCGGCTGCTGGTCGTAGAGAGTGGGTTGCAACGAGGGTCATTGTAATCAAAGTCTTCTAGTGGATCCTTACCGTGGCGGAAGAAGGGGAAATGTAGGAGATTGAGCTCCGAACTTCCAAAAACAAATTCAGCGTATCTTTCTTTACTGTTTTAAGTATTTATACTCATACGCATTACATATTTTCTTACGCCTTTAAAACTGTTTAATTGGACTTCGAACGATAGAGTGCAGTTTGAGTTATTTCCTCATGCTTTATTTACATTACTCAATCTGTATCTCGATGCACAAAGTATTCAAGAAGACTGAGTTATGGCAGCTCAAGCTAAGTAACCAGATCATTAAGCCAATGTGTCGAGCTGGTTCTAGTCCTCTGACTGGAATTAGCATGTTACTGCTTGCCTTGTAATGGGCTGATTTTAATTCAAGTTGAAACCAACCTGGTCTTTGCGAACCCGGCTTCAACTTTTGGCTGAATCCTGCGTCTTGTCATTCGATCTGGTTACACCCTCTAGCACTTGTTATTGATCGAATAACTAGTCATTGTACATTAATATAGGGTCTCGGTTAAATGGATCCCCAACAAGTGGTATCAGAGCAGGTTGTTCTTGAATAGTGCATTTTCTTCGAAAAATGCTGTTAAACAGTTTGCGCTCTGATATCCGTTCGTAAGCCTGTCTGTGCTACAAAATTTTTAAGTTTTCAAACCTTATCATATGGATAGGGGGAGGCATATCTCTTGATTCTTTTATGATCTATATGTATGAGAAATTTCGAGTAACACAGACCTTGTTTTCAAAATCTCATGCATACACAAAACTTTCGACAAACTGTCTTCCCATGCATAAAATCGTTCTATTTCAAAAATAAAATTACCCATGTTTTGTTGAGGGGGAGTTTTGTTTAAAATATTAAGGGGGAGACAAAGTTTCTAACTCTTTTTGATTCCCACAAAAAGGGGGAGAAATAATTTTGAACATAAACATACATGAATATGGTTATCCAAATTTTGTGTTAATCAAAAAGTGGGAGATTATTGGAGAACATCAAGCTGGTTCATCAGCTGGATGTTGGAGCAGCACGAAGATCAAGCGTAGAGTCTGAAGAGCAGTTCAAGCACAGAATCAAGAGCAGAATTGAAATGCAGAGTCCAAGCGCAGAATGCTCAAGTACAGAATAGCTCAAGCGTAGATCAAGTGCAGTGAACAACAGCAGTGATTGAGTGCGAAGTCGTATACAAGAGCAGTGATCAAGTGCACGCTTGATCATTGAGCACGGCAATGATCATTTCATCATAGGGATCTCAGTCATTGGGTAGACTGAGATAGAACTGATTAACAGTTTTGCTTGCTGACAATTTGGATAAGGTGTCTGAATGGATCAAAAGGACAAGCAAGCAAAACTGGGGCTCGTGACGAGAAGAATAGAGCCCAGCTGGTTAAGGTCAAACCAGCTTGAAGTTAAGAAGACGAGCTGGGAGCAGACAAACCAGCTCGCCGAATGATATCTGTGAGAAGCTTGATCTCACAGATACATCAACCAGCTGGTTGGCGACCAGCTGGGAATGGAGCAAATCCAGAGCTTCAAAACAGCTCGAAGAGCAGGAAAGAACAGCACAACCAGCTTGACAAAGAAACGAGCTGAGAAACCAACTTCAGACAGATCAATCTGGTCAAGCAAATCAGTTTGAACAATCCGCAAAGACCAACTTAATTGATTCAAACTGATTTGTTTCGTCTTGTCCACATCAGGCACAATCAAACAAAAGCTCTAAATGACCAAAGGCTGCAGAATCACCGATGAACAAAGATCAATACAAATAAAGCCTGCAACGCATTAAATGCCAAATGACACAAAGAACATATGCGTCAGAAGTTCAGAACGGCTACATCTTTGTGTCCAACGGATATATCCAAGCAGCGGCTTTATAAACAGGCGCAATGAAACAGATTGAGTAGACACGCCATAGTAGTGAGAGTGTGTTGTGAAAATCCGAAAAGAAAACACTTGAAGACGCACAACACTTGACTAGGAAGATAGTCGAAAACCAGATCAAACCAGGAGCACTTCCCAGAGTGTGTGAGATTTAATTCATTGAGATATTGTGCTTACATTGTAAATCTCTCACACACACATTCACTCATATTCAAGAGTTGAGTGAAATAGATAAAGAGTGAATGTGATTCTAATACTCTCCATTGTAGTCTTTGGACAGAGACGTTAAACAAGTCTAGTTGTCTTTCGCACTGAGACATTAAAGAAGTGTGTGTAGTCTTTGGACAGAGATGTTAAACAAGTCCTTGTAGCCTTTCTCACTGAGGCGTAAAAGAAGTGAAGTAGTCACACAGTCTGCGGGGCTGGTGTGCAATGGTAGAAGCTAGGAGTTCTTGCGGCTGTTGGTTGTAGAGAGTGGGTTGCAACGAGGGTCGTTGTAATCAAAGTCTTCTAGTGGATCCTTCCCGTGGCGGAAGAAGGGGAGATGTAGGAGATTGAGCTCCGAACTTCCAGAAACAAATTCAAGTATCTTTCTTTATGTTTTAAGTATTTACACTCATACGCATTACATATTTGCTTACGCATTTATAACTGTTTAATTGGGCTTCGAACGATAGAGTGCAGTTTGAGTTATTTCCGCATGTTTTATTTACTTCTAGTGGATCCTTCCCGTGGCGGAAGAAGGGGAGATGTAGGAGATTGAGCTCCGAACTTCCAGAAACAAATTCAAGTATCTTTCTTTATGTTTTAAGTATTTACACTCATACGCATTACATATTTGCTTACGCATTTATAACTGTTTAATTGGGCTTCGAACGATAGAGTGCAGTTTGAGTTATTTCCGCATGTTTTATTTACATTACTCAATCTGTATCTCGGTACACAAAGTATTCAAGAACACTGAGCTATTGCAGCTCAAGCTAAGTTAACAAGATCGTTCGGTCAATGTGTCGAGCTGGTTCTAGTCTTCTGACTGGAATTAGCATGTTTAGAGCTCGCCTTGTAATGGGCTGATTTTAATTCAAGCTGAAACCAGCCTGGTCTTTGCGAACCCAGCTTCAACTTCTGGCTGAATCCTACATCTTATCATTCGATCTGGTTACACCCTCTAGAACTGGTTATTGATCGAATAACTAGTCATTGCACATTAATAGAGGGTCTCGGTTAAATCGATCCCAAACTCCAATGTAGGAGAGTTTCTCGTCTTATATCAGCTTTGAAGGCAATGCTATTTAAGAAAGGTTGCCCAGGATTTTTGGCTAGTATATCCTTGGTAGTGGAAGAAGCGAGACCAAAGCTGTCAGAATTAGAGGTAGTAAACTAAGCCCCGAAGTATTCCCAGACAACATCACTGGACTACCACCAAATCGGGAGATTGAGTTTGCAAATGAGCTAGTACCTAATGCTAACCTTGTTTCCAAACCACCAATAGACTAGCGCTTTCAGAGATGAAAGAACTGAAGGAACAAGTCCAAGATCTACGGGACAAATGCTTCATTCGTAAAGAAGAAAGATGATATTATGAGGTTATGCATAGATTACAGAGAGCTGAATAAGCTGACTATAAAGAGCAAGTTTCCCCTCCCAATGATTGAAGATCCATTTGATCAACTACAGGGTGCAGTGGTGTTTTCTAAGAGCGACCTCCGATCTAGATACTTCAGCTAAGGATCTACAAGACTGCCTTTAGAACACGCTATGGACACTGCGAGCTTTTGGTCATGCCTTTTGGATTAACAAATTCACCTTCAGCTTTCACGGATTTGATGAGCAGAGTGTTCCACCCTTTCCTGGATCAGTTCGTGATAGTTTTTATAGACAATATCCTTGTTTACTCTAAGAACAGATAAGAGCACTCGTATCAGCTTAGTAGAAAATTTTGCGGGACAAGCAGCTCTTTGCTGAGTTTATAAAATGTGAGTTCTGGCTAGAGAATGTTGATTTCCTTGGTTATGTGATTTCCAGGAATGGACTAGAAGTCGACCCAGTGAAGGTGGAAGCAGTTCGGTATTGGGCCTAAGAGTGTGATTGAGATTCGTAGCTTCCTAGGTCTCGCAGTTACTATAGGCGATTTTGTTAGAGTAGGTGCCCAACTAGCCAACTTGTGGCGTGTGGGTTCTTGTTGATTCTATGTAAAACAATCTTTATTTATGAAATTCGTACTCTTTTATGGCATTCTTTATCTTCATTATTTTTATATTGTTAACAATTGTGTTGGAAAAAGACCTAGAATGCACCATAGTGTATGTTAGATGTGATAGTGATATGATGGCTATCATGAAACACATCTAATAGTCACTGTGTATTCTAAAATTGTTCCTAGTCGATTGGGCCGCCAAAATGAGGATAAGGCCGTCCGAGTTTGAGACTAGCATCTGCGATTTGAAGTACCACGTTTCATTGGGAGGGAACATTGTGATGTTCTGAGCATGCAGATGGATGGTTTGAAGGCCTGACGAGATCTGCGCGGACGGATTCTCCTGGTCGAATTGGCCGGAACGAATTCCGTCAAATTGGCCGGAAGGAGTCGGCGGCGGCGGCGGCGGCGGCGGTTTGTGAGAGGAGAGGGAGGGGCGGCTATGCACTTAGGGTTAGGGTTAATTAGAATGTTGTATTTAATCAAGTCTCTTAATTCTATATAAATAGATTAAGTGTTGGACTTGGACCGGCCCAACGGGCCCGGGTCCAACAATGAACATTCAGTTCATCTCCACCACCGAGACTTCATCGTAACTCCGATCGCCGATCAGATCGGACCAATCGACTCAGTTTCCGAAACTGAATAATATGATCTGAAAAACCATTTTTCAGAACCCCAGTGCAAAAAGACTGTTTCGCCCCTCAACAGTGGGAAACGCCGGTTTGACCCCTGTTGACTTTTAGGAAGTCGCACTTCCCGAAATCCTCTTCTCGTGCTCAACACATTGAGCTGAGTATCCGTGCGGGAATCTCGAATCTAGTACTTGTATGACCCTCAATGGTTCAGGGATACAGCTAGCCGTGGGCCCACAACCATTGTGGCTCCGGAATCACAATCCCGGACTTGCCCAACGGATCATGGTAAAGCGTCTAGCAACATCACCCCATGATCCCCTAGGTATCACTGATAGTGCCTGCAAGAACCAGTCGGTCATGGTTAGCGTACGGTACGGTCCTTTCAATCCATATATCCCGATCAGATCAACGACCATTGGTAAATCGAGAGTCGCTATAGATCCGATAGCTATGCATACATCTTGGAGATCAAATAGTGACATCACGAGTGTAACTAGGTAAACACATTTACCTAAAACACTTCTAGTACTCTGGCCAGAGATTTATACACTATTATCCCCTCAGATAGCATAGGATATCTACGCATGTAAGCGAGCGTTGAATCCTCGACAACAAAGCATCGACTCCTACATGCATCGGGGTCTAACCCAATCTCACCATCTAATGACCCCAAGTGAGTCGGTAACGGGTCAAAGTGGGGCGCCTATCATGTAGAGTCTCAATGACGTTTCGAGTCGTGAAGACTAATCAGTACAACCAAGACCTCGGACTTATCCACT
>KQ998228.1:30710-42322 GCA_001598015.1 Dorcoceras hygrometricum
GAATTCTGGCTGAAGAGTGTGGCATTCCTAGGCCATATAATTTCCGAAGCTGGCGTATCAGTAGATCCAAAGAAGGTAGAAGCCATAATGGACTGGCCTGCACCTAAGACGGTGACAGAGGTTAGAAGTTTCTTGGGGTTGGCCGGCTACTATCGAAAGTTTGTAGAAGGCTTCTCTTCTATAGCCTTACCACTCACTAGACTCACCCAGAAGAACTCCAAGTTCAACCGGAACGAAGAATGTGAGACAAACTTCAAGACTCTGAAGACGAAACTTGCATCTGCCCCTGTTCTGACGCTACCTGTAGGAGACAAAGACTTCACCATCTACAACGATGCATCGAAAGAAGGACTAGGATGTGTACTCATGCAAGATGGCAGAGTAATTGCATATGCCTCAAGGCAACTGAAGACGCATGAACGCAACTACCCAACTCACGACTTAGAGCTTGCTGCGGTGGTTTTTGCCCTAAAGATTTGGCGACGCTATCTTTATGGTGCAAAATGCGAAGTATTCACCGCCCATCAAAGTCTCAAGTACATATTCACCCAGAAGGAATTAAATCTGAGACAAAGAAGATGGCTCGAGCTGTTAAAGGACTACGACTTAACGATCAACTACCACCCATGAAAAGCAAATAAGGTGGTCGATGCGCTAAGTCGGAAGAATATGAGCAAGGTGGTATTATCATCGCCCTCAGCCCAACCATGCCTGAGAGAATTGGTCAAAATGAAGCAAGATCAAGACCCCAGCTTGATGAGGCTGAAAGAACAGATCAAGGAAAGGGAATCGCCTGATTTTCGAACGGACCAAGATGGGATCCTTTGGATGAATGGACGACTATGTGTACCCGACGTCGATAACCTCCATCAGGAAGTGATGTCTGAAGCACATAAGTCCAAATTCTCAATCCACCCGGGAAGTACAAAGATGTATAGAATTTTCGAACGGACCAAGATGGGATCCTTTGGATGAATGGACGACTATGTGTACCCGACGTCGATAACCTCCATCAGGAAGTGATGTCTGAAGCACATAAGTCCAAATTCTCAATCCACCCGGGAAGTACAAAGATGTATAGGGATTTGAAGGAACACTTCTGGTGGAATGGGATGGAAAGAGACGTTGCCGATTTTGTTGCTAAGTGCCATGTATGCCAACAAGTCAAGGCCGAACATCAAAGACCTGGAGGATTGTTACAACCACTGGAAATTCCAGAATGGAAGTGGGAAAACATATCCATGGACTTTGTAGTTGGTCTACCGAAGACAAGACTAGGCCACGATGGAATATGGGTAATCGTGGATCGGCTAACAAAATCCGCGCACTTTCTGCCTGTCCGAATGAAATATGGGTTGGAGAAACTTGCTTCCTTGTACATGGACAACATCGTCAGGCTGCACGGAGTTCCAACAAGCATCCTGTCAGATAGGGACCCAAGGTTCGTATCTCGTTTCTGGAAGAGCTTCCAAGAAGCCATGGGAAGTAAGGTTACTCTCAGTACTGCTTATCATCCGCAAACAGATGGTCAAACTGAGAGGACCATCCAGACTCTAGAAGACATGCTGCGGACTTGCACATTAGACTTCGACAGCAATTGGAGCGAACATCTACCCCTAATAGAGTTCGCGTACAACAATAGCTACCACAGCAGCATAGGGATGGCACCATATGAAGCCCTCTATGGTCGGAAATGTCGATCGACGCTGTATTGGGATGAAGTTGGAGAAAAGGCTATCACAGGACCTGAACTCGTTCAAGAGACAGTGAAAAATGTAGCCATTATAAAGGAGAGACTGAAAGCAGCCCAGGATCGACAAAAAAGCTGGGCAGATTTAAAGAGAAGACCCTTGACCTTCGAGGTAGGTGAAAAAGTGTACCTTAAGGTTTCACCAATGAAAGGAGTAGTCCGATTCGATAAGGCCGAAAAACTAAACCCCCGGTATGTCGGACCATTTGAAATCTTGGAAAGAGTAGGAACACTTGCCTACAGACTGGCTTTACCATCCAGTATGTCGAGAATCCACAATGTCTTCCATGTATCTCAACTAAGAAGATATATCATGGATTCTGCCATGTTCTCGATGAAGGACCACTCCTTGTGGAAGGAAATTTGAACCAAGGACTAAGCTATGAGGAGGTCCCGATTAGAATCGTGGACAAAAAGGACCAGGTACTCAGGCGAAGAACGATTCCTTATGTCAGGGTCCAGTGGTCCAACCACACCGAGAGAGAAGCCACATGGGAGGTGGAAGAAAAGATGCGAAGCCAATATCCCTATCTTTTCGACAATCAAAGTAACCAAAGTTTCGAGGACAAAACTTCTTTTAAGGAGGGAGGGATGTGAAAACCCGAAAATTCAGCTCCAAAAAAAAAAAAAATCAGCTGCTGGTCGAAATTCAGCAGTAGCGCCTGTTGGTGAAAGCTGATCAGCAGTTGATGGCGCGAGAGTGAAACGCCGTCGTTTCGTAGAACCAGAAGTTGCGCGTTGAATTTGTTACTGAAGCGGAAGGGATGATACGTTGTCATTTCGACCTTAGAGGTTGCTGCTGGCAGACGTGGCTTTTAGCGCGAGAGTGTTCGAGAGAGCGACACGTGTTGGTCAACATTTTTGAGTGATTGACTGCTGGATCAGCAGATGCGTGAGTTTAGAGTGACCAGCTGCTGGTTTGGGAAACCAGTCGTAGAAATGGAGCGACGTCGTTTCGTTAAGTTGAAACGCTGCGTTTTGAGTGTTTCGTATGGAACCAGCAGCGAGGGATTGTTGTGAGAAATTAACACGAGGCCTGCTGGTTGCTAATTCAGCAGTTGGTACTGAAAGTTAGCGATAGCAAAACGATGTCGTTTGAATAAGTCGATAAGACAGCGTTTTGCCTTCGCGCTAAAGATTCAACAGATGGCTTGTGCGATGATTAAAACCAGCAGATAGCTACAGTATCTTGAATCAGCTGTTGCAAGATTTCCAGCAGGTGCGTTACTTAAAGATAATCAGCAGGTGCTTTACAACGATATCAAAACGGTGTCGCTTGAATAAGTTGACACGGCAACGTTTTGACTTAACGCTAAAGATCAGTCGTTGAGCTTGAAGAGAAACCAGCAGCGACGATTTAGCGACGCAAATTCAGCAGCGACGCAAATTCAGCAGCGACACAAATTCAGCAGCTGACGATGTAGCGACGCAGACTTCATCTTCTCCACGAAAGCTTCAGAATCCAGGTTCCTCGACGCGAAGAAAGATTTTTGAACAGAAAACTTCACCCGAGAAATTCAGAAGGAGCTCTCACGCGTACAAGCCAGATTTCACGTTGTAACGGCCAAATTGAGGTGATTAAGGGCCAATTAAAGCTCGTAATTCCATGGTTTAATCCTACGCGTGTAACCATCGGTGTAATGGTCATAAAGACAGAGGTTTAAGTGCGCTTAAATGGCAGACGATTGATTCATCCCTCGACGCCTATAATACAGACAGAACCTCAGAGTTTTCCACACCATTCGAAATCCCTTAGTTAGAAAAGCAGCAAGCTCACGCTGAAAACCTGTAGAAATTGTTGCCAACTTCCATAGTCGAATTTCTGCACAAATTGAAAGCTAGCGCCGTGCTCCAGAAGTTCTGCTACCAGACTTCACGCCATTTTTGAGTCCCTGCGTTTTTGTTGGCACCGCCAAAAACATCCGGACTTCACGCTTTTCACACCAGATTTCTCACAAGGGCCAAGCATCTCCGCGCATTTGGAAAACCAGACTTCAGGCTTCGCACTTTTCACGTAAATTCAGAATTCGAATGGTAAGTGGGCTTTTGCTATTAATTCCGTTTGTTATATTATATATATCCATTTCGAAAGTTCAGTTTTAAGTCTACTGTTCGAGCACACTTTTGTTCAGATTTTTGTCTCCTTCAAACTCCGCTTGCACTGATTTTTGCTATCGTAATATGGGTCTACGGAATATTTCAGACTCTGGGTTACTTGGTGTGACCACATGGCCTCGACCCCTTAGAGGAGTAAAAATTAGGGACTGATCAGTAAACCATAGACACGATTCTGTCGTTATATGGGTCTACGGAATATTCCGTACTCTGGGTTACTTGGTGTGACCACATGGCCTCGACCCCTTAGAGGAGTAAAACTTAGGGACTGATCAGTAAACCATAGACACGAAGTAATCATTAGTGCTATCTGTCATGCTATGTTCTGTTATGTTATGCTCTGCTCTGTTATGCTCTGCTATGTTCTGGTTATGTTCTGCTCTGAATTCAGTCATTTATATATATGTATATTTGTTATGCTCGAATGGTATCCCCCACTTGCTGAGTGTTTCCCCAAACACTCACCCCTTACTTCTCCACCCAGATAAGAATGAAGAGCAGGTAGAAGAAGAAGAACAAGATCAGTTCTGGGGCTGGTGAAGATTCCGTTTGTTAATGTAATTTCATTATTTTCGCTTCCGCAAATTTCTTTGATTTTTCGATGTAAAAACGATATTATTTTGGATATGTAATAGAATGGTTTGAGCTATGCTATGATGGCTTAATGTTTTACAATTTTTAAATTGTTTAATATTGCCGATGTCATGAGTCTCGGTCTCGGGGCGTGACAGAACCTCTTAAGTATGGTATCGATGTAGGTCGCTTGAGTGAGTACGAGCATCCTTTTCTATCTATCCCTATAGATCTGAATTCCAAGAACATAGGACGCTTCACCCAGGTCCTTCATCGAAAATTTGCCAGATAACCATACTTTAGTTGATTGCAACATTCCTACATCATTCCTAATGAGTAAAATGTCATCAACATAAAGTACCAGGAATGTCACAGCATCCTTGAATACCTTCTTGTACACGCAAGGCTTCTCAAGATTCTTGATGAAACCAAATTCTTTAATTGTTTCATCAAATCTCAAGTTCCAACTTCTCGATGCTTGCTTGAGACCGTAGATCGATCTCTGAAGTTTGCATACTTTATGCTCACTTCCTACAGATGTGAAGCCCTCAGGCTGTGTCATAAAGATATCTTCCTTAATATTTCCATTAAGGAATGCATACTTCACATCTATTTGCCATATCTCTTAGTCGTACCATGAAGCTATGGAAAGCAAGATTCTAATTGACTTGAACATTGCGACTGGTGAAAAGGTTTCATCGTAGTCAACACCTTGCCTTTGATTGTAACCTTTTGTAACCAATCGCGCATTGTAGGTCAGTACCTTACCATCAGGCCCAAGCTTTCTCTTGTATATCCACTTACACCCAATTGGAACGATTTCTTCAGGAGGATTTACAAGAGTCCAGACTTGGTTCAAATGCATTGAGTCTATCTCAGATTGCATTGGTTCAAGCCATAAATCAGAATTAACATCGAAAATTGCTTCCTTGAAGGTTCTTGGATCACATCCAATATTTGGATCACTTGGATCCTCTTCAAATAAGAAACCATATCTTTCAGGAGCCATAGGAGCCTTATCAGACATCCTAGGTTCGTGCACCTTATGATCGGTTCTTGAGGTGTGTGAGGTTCACTTGGTACTTCAGTTGGCTCTCGAACTTCTTCGAGTTCTACTATTTTGCCTTTTCTATCTAGCAGAAATTTCTTCTCAAGGAAGTGGAATTCCTAGAAACAAACACTTTTGTTTCATTTGGATAGCGTGCACCTTATGATCGGTTCTTGAGGTGTGTGAGGTTCACTTGGTACTTCAGTTGGCTCTCGAACTTCTTCGAGTTCTACTATTTTGCCTTTTCTATCTAGCAGAAATTTCTTCTCAAGGAAGTGGAATTCCTAGAAACAAACACTTTTGTTTCATTTGGATAGTAGAAATAGTATCCAATTGAATTCTTTGGATACCCAATGAAGTAGCATAAGTTGGATCTATTATCCAGCTTATCTCCCATGTCTGCTTCACGTAAGCAGGACATCCCCAAATCCTCAAGTACGAGTACATAGGAGGTTTGCCCATCCATATCTCATATGGAGTTTTATTCACTGTCTTGGTGTGAATATTTTTCAACAACATTACCACCGTTTCGAGCGCATAGCACCAAACGAGGCAGTAAGTTCAGTAAAACTCATCATAGATCGAACCATGTCCAACAGAGTTTGATTATGACGCTCCGCTACACCATTGAGTTGTGGTGTGGCCGGAGGGGTCCACTGAGATAGAATCCCATTCTCTTTCAGATAATCTTGAAACTCGGTACTTAAGTATTCTCCACCTCGATAAGATCTAAGTGCTTTAATACTTTTACTCAATTGATTTTCTACTTCAGCCTTGAACTCTTTGAACTTTTCAAATGATTCATACTTGTGCTTCATTAAGTACAAGTACCCATACCTAGAGTAATCATCGGTAAAGGTTATGAAGTAGGTGTAGCCGAACTTAGTACTAATGCTAAGTGGGCCGCACACATCAGTGTGGATCAAGTTCAACAGACCTTGAGCACGTTCAGGCTTGCCCTTGAAGAGCATGGTCATTTTAACTTTTAGACATGATTCACAAGTAGTAAAAGAATCGATGTCTGACATTTCAAACATGCCATCTCTCACTAGCTTGTGCATCCTACTTAAAGAAATGTGACCTAGCCTAGTGTGCCAAGGTTTGGCCGGGTTTTGATTATCGGTTTTCCTTTTAATCGTTGTTGTGTGTGTTTCTACATAACAAGTTGGAACTTCTTTTAATTTAAGTTGTATAGATCGTTTTCGCTTTCACCAATTCCAATTAAACATTCATTCTTGTAAATATTGCAAATCGAATTAGCAAAATGACAAGAATATCCATCACTATCAAGCATATAAATGGAAACAATGTTCTTTATCAATTCGAGAACATATAAAACATCTTTCAATAAGAACTTATAATTTGAAGAAAGAAATAAATATACATCTCCTATTGCTTCGGCAGCAACTCTTTGCTCCGTTACCAAGCCTCAAGTGGGTCTCACCCTCCCTAAGACGTCGACTTCTTGTCATTACCCGCAAGTCATTGCAGATATGAGATCCACATCCGGTATCAAGTACCCAAGAAGTATAATTAAGAGACATGCTTATTTCAATGTAGAATATACCTTTTGCAGTTCGCAACTGCTTGAGGTAATCTCGACAGTTCCTCCTCCAATGCCCAGACTTGTGGCAGTTGTGGCAAACATCCTCAGTTTTGTCGGGCTTGGAAGCCTTTGCCTTTGGCTTCTTGTTGGGATTGTCCCCTTTCGCCGGGATAGAACGCTTCTTACCATGGCGTTTGGGTCCTTTCTTCGCGGAGGAAGAAGAGCCCAATAGGAGGACAAACTTGTTCTTCTTTATGGTTCCCTCAAACACTACAAGCATGTTCACCAACTCATCAAGAGTGGCGTCCAGCTTGTTCATGTTAAAGTTGACCACAAAGGGGTCGAAATCAAATCCACAGACAGCTCATGTGGAAGTACGAGCTCGAGGCTCACCAACTTTCAACGAGCCCAATCATGCGGACGCCATGCTCGCGGACCGAAGTCCCCTCACGCATGCGACCACTCATGAGCTCCTTGACAGTGGTAAACCTCTCCGCCCGAGAGTTCTCCCCATATAGCTCTTTGATGTGCAAGTGTATGTCTCCAGCATACTCAGCGTCCTCAAATCTCCGCTGCAGTTCGTCGTACATAAAGCCAACATGTAGCACTTAGCCTTGAGATCATGGTCCCACCATTTCTCAAGTCTCGTCAGTTCCCTAGGACTGACATCAGCGGGGGCTTCCTTCGGAGGGATTTTCTCTAGCGTGTAGAGTAGTTTCTCCGAAGCCAAGACAACTTGAGATTGCGCAACCAATCCAGGTAGTTAGCGCCAGTTAACTTGTTGCTATCCAGTATAGCACGAGTGGATTTTTGATCGAAGACATTTTAAGCAGTATATATCCTAAGATAAAATAGACATGCATTACTAACAATTTATAGAAATTCACTAAGACATAAAACATGTCATTTTATTTTATGAATTACACTCCCACTATTTTAACGATTTCACCATCCTCTAATGAAATCGGGAAAGCCAATTTCCTTAGCGGGTACACGGAGCCCAATAGAAAATCACAGTCCCCAATAATATCAGCCAACCATGACCTCCAAAAGGGTGAGCCCAATTGCACCAGATGCAACCTCCATGTATTTACCTCACGTCCAGTAAGGGCCCAATAATATGATGCCGATTACTATCACGTGTCAAGATGACCCATCAATGTTGAGTCGTGATGGACGGTCCCCTTAATGTCCCCAATAATATGAGCCAACTTTAAAGGGAGTTCCAACCAACTCAGAGCAAATGTAAATAGAGTGTACAACTTTCCGGCATGCATAACCCCTTTAATAATATGAGCCAGGCAATGCATATGGGTAGCATCGTCGTACACCCCATTGTTGATGGAAGGTAGGAAATTTTAAACAATATTTAAATTCCCTATCCTCATGATCTTGTTGAATAATATTTAGTTTTATGATCAATTTAGAAGCCAGTGATTAACATTTTCCAAAAGTGCTTCCAGGTAGTTAGAGGGGCTAAGGCCCACTTAAAAACCAACTTCCTTAGACAAAGCAACGTCCTTCATGGAGACTTTGTTGGGATCCGGATCACGCCCCCCGGCGAGGCAGCGGAAGAACAAAACATGTGTCGGGAGACGATCAATACGATGAACAATTCAAATCTATGACATTCATAGGGTGTTTAGGTGACTACCTTGCTGGCAACTAGGTGCCTGGCTCCGACCGGTTTCGTAAAGAAAACGGCACTTCACGGTAGGCGGCGGTAGATATCGTCAATCAGGTCCACGATCGGAGACGGGATTCCTTCGTCAGCCTGCACTAGAAGGCCTGACGAGATCTGCACGGACGGATTCTCCTCGTCAAATTTGGCCGGAATAATTTCCGGCGAAGAGGCGGCGGCGAGCGGCGCACGGCGGCGGTGGCGTGAGGCTTTGAGGAGGAGGGGGCGGCGGCTCCAATGCTTAGGGTTAGGGTTTAATTGTAGTGTTGTATGAAGTCTAGGTTTAGGCTTAATTAAATAGAATTAAGGATGGACTTGGACCGGCCCAACGGGCCCGGGTCCAACGGATGAACATTCAGTTCATCCCCATCACCGAGACTTCATTATAACTCCGATCGCCGATCAGATCAGACGGATCGACTCAGTTTCCAAAACTGAATCTATGATCTGAAAAACCATTTTTCAGAACCCCAGTGCAAAATGACCGTTTTGCCCCTCAACATCGGCAAATCACGATTTGACCTCTGTTGACCTTTTAGGAAGTCGCACTCCCAAAATCCTATTCGTATGCTCAACACATTGAGCTGAGTATCCGTGCGGGAATCTCGAATCCAGTACTTGTGTGACCCTCAATGGTTCAGGGATACAGCTAGCCGTGGGCCCACAACCATTGTGGTTCCGGAATCACAATTCCGGACTTGCCCATCGGATCATGGTAAGAGCGTCTAGCAACATCGCCCCATGACCCCCTAGGTATCACTGATAGTTCCTGCAAGAACCAGTTGGTCGTGGTTAGCGTACAATACGGTCCTTTCAATCCATATATCCCGATTAGATCAACGATCATTGGTAAATCGAGAGTCGCTAAAGATCCGATAGCTATGCGTACATCTTGGAGATCGAATAATGACATCGCGAGTGTAACCTAATCAGTACAACCAAGACCTCGGACTTATCCACTCGACAAATGGTAGCCACTTGGAAAGTCCGAAGGAGGGTAGTTCGATAGATCACCAGGTCACTATCTATCTGCATGCTCAGAACATCACAATGTTCCCTACCAATGAAACAAGGTACTTCGCATCGCAGATACTAGTCTCTAACTCGGGCGGCCTTATCCTCATTTTGACGGCCCAATCGACTAGGAACATGTTCAGAATACACAGTGACTATTATATGTGTTTCATGATAGCCGTCATACCCATTATCACATCTAACATACACTTTAGTGTATTCTAGGTCTTTACTCAAAGCAATTGTAAATCATCATACACACAATGAAAGTAAAGAACGCCATATAATAAATGCGAATATCATATATAAAGATTGTCATATACAAGAGTCTATAAACCCACACGCCACAAGTTGGCTAGTTGGGCATCTACTCTAACAATCTCCCACTTGCCCTAAAGCCAACTACTCATCAGACGCAGTCCCATTGTTTCGTGATGTTTTTCAAACAAGGGTCCTGGAAAGGGCTTCGTAAGTGGATCAGCAACGCTGTCCGCAGAGGCGACTCTCTCAACTGCTATGTCACCTCTAGCCACAATATCCCGGATTATATGGTATTTCCTCAGTATGTGTTTGGATCTTTGGTGAGACCTAGGCTCCTTTGCTTGCGCAACGGCACTCGTGTTGTCGCAGTACACCGGGACTGGACCAACTCCATTAGGAATGACGCCCAACTCTTGGACGAAATTCCTTATCCAAACGGACTCTTTAGCAGCAGCTGATGCTGCAATGTACTCAGCCTCAGTGGTTGACTCCGCGATGGTGTCTTGCTTGGAACTCTTCCAAGAGACAGTACCACCATTGAGCATGAATACAAATCCAGAGGTTTATTTCGAATCATCCACGTCACACTGGAAGCTAGAATCAGTGTAGCCTTCCAGTTTCAGTTCACCACCCCCATAGACCATGAACATATTCTTAGTCCTTCGTAAGTACTTAAGAATATCCTTCACGGCCTTCCAATGCAATTGGCCGGGGTTGGCCTGGTAGCGGCTCGTGACACTCAGAGCATATGCGACATCCGGTCTAGTCGAGATCATGCCATACATAACACTACCTATTGCCGAGGCATATGGTACACGTGCCATACTCTCTATCTCCTCATCAGTCTT
The DNA here is from genome assembly GCA_001598015.1 of Dorcoceras hygrometricum. NCBI lineage: Eukaryota > Viridiplantae > Streptophyta > Magnoliopsida > Lamiales > Gesneriaceae > Dorcoceras > Dorcoceras hygrometricum. The sequence goes on from KQ998228.1 coordinate 41,547, forward strand.
TGGATACATAGACTTAGATAGAGTGACCCCGTGGCACATAGATAGGTGTCCTCTCTTGGACTCTTCCATAGAAAACCTCTTAAGTATGGTATCGATGTAGGTAGCTTGGGTGAGTCCGAGCATCCGTTTATATCTATCCCGATAGATCTATATTCCAAGAATATAGGATGCTTCACCCATGTCCTTCATCAAAAATCTACTAGACAACCATACTTTAGTTGACTGCAGCATTCCTACATCATTCCCAATGAGTAGAATGTCATCAACATAAAGTACGAGGAATGTCACAGCGCTTTTAACTACCCTTTTGTATACGCATGGCTCCTCGGGATTCTTGATGAAACCAAATTCCTTAATTGTTTCATCGAATCTGAGGTTCCAACTTCGCGATGCTTGTTTCAGACCGTAGATCGATCTCTGAAGCTTGCATACTTTATGCTCGCTTCCAACAGATGTGAAACCCTCAGGCTGCGTTATATAGATCTCTTTCTTAATGTTTCCATTAAGGAACGCAGTTTTCACATCCATTTTCCATATCTCATAGTCGTACCATGCGGCTATGGCTAATAAGATTCTAATTGACTTGAACATTGCGACTGGAGAGAAGGTTTCATCATAGTCAACACCTTGCCTTTGAGTGTAACCTTTCGCCACCAGTCGTGCCTTGTAGGTCATTACCTTACCATCAGGCCCAAGTTTCCTCTTGTACACCCATTTGCACCCAATAGGAACGATTCCTTCGGGAGGATCAACGAGAGTCCAAACTTGGTTAGCAT
>KQ998228.1:59406-86903 GCA_001598015.1 Dorcoceras hygrometricum
TGGATCTGTTATCCAGATCCATCAATCTCTCCCTTTTTGATTTACACAAAACCTCAAATAATCGATGCATGTTCTAACAATTCTCTCCCTTTTTGTGGGAATCAAAAAGAGATCGAAAGCTGGTCTTCCCTATTTTTAAAACAGAGACTCTCCCTACACTGTTACAACAAAAAAAAACGTAACAGCAGGAGTTTTAAAATATGAAAAGCAAAATCAGCATTTGGGAAGCACCGTATGCAAGAACTATATGATTTCGACACTGGAGCTGATGCATAACTCAAATTTATCAAAGACAGTGACGCCACTCTCCCTGTCTTTTATAACATGAGCTCAAAACATTTTAAAAACAAAATTTTGGCACCAGATGGAATCCGCATAACAGAACATTTTAAAAACAAATCAGAGCATCGAAATATTGTTTCAAATAACAATGTGCTACTGAGTTACTTATGTATGCAGAACCAGTAAACAGAGAACAGCTCAGATTTTCATACTTCTATTTCGTCCCATGTGCTTGTCACCGAGCCTCGATCCAATGATCTTACAGCACAACGAAAGTAGAAGCTTGGCATCCGCACAGTACTCGCGCATCCCGTGACAGTTCATCAATAGAAAACCGGTTCTATATTAAAACAGATTAACTGGCCTTCATAAACAAGCTTCTCAAAACAGTTAAAAACATTAAAAACATAGCACATGTGTTTTAAAAATAGTGCTCGTTCAAGAACAACCTGCTCTGATACCAATTGTTGGTCCGAAAATAGGATCAAAAAGATCAGCAGCCGCGCTTTTTGACTAGAAAGATTGTCGACTGCTTCATCTTCCAGTGTTCTTCCCTCTGCTGGTGCACTGTGCGATCAACGTATTTCTGCAACAGTGCTACAGTCATCAACGTCTTCCTTCAAATATTCTCGTTTATATAGCTTCTGTTCGAATATAGCCGTTAGATAAATTCCAAATCTCTTCTGCGCTTTTCAAGGCTAATTCGTCGTCTCTTTCCATTTCCGTGCAACGCTCCTCTGTCAATTGTACTATTTCCCAGAATAGTATAAATCTTGTTCCCTGATATAAGGCAATTGCACGACTCTATTTCAGCCATTGATTCTTTCCATCTTGAGCGTTGATTGCGTTGAATGGCTGAATATTCTCCAACAGATTGTTCAACAGCTGTTCGCTCAGCTGTTGTCTTTTCTTTGTCACAACACTTCGCGCAACAGCTGTTTCTTTGTCGACTGGATACTTTGCGCCTGGTTGCCACGCTTCGCTACTCTGCTTTTCTTGCGACTGGATACCATGTCGACTGGATATGCAATAGCACTGAAGCTCGCGACTGGATCCACTGAAGCTCGCGGCTGGTACATCATCTTGCGACTGGATGCATATCAACAGCTGGTCTACTGTATCTCTCGTCTGAATGTACTGTTGATTGCGTCTGGATGTACTTGCAGCTGGTTGTCCAGTCGTTGGTCGTGAAAAGCTTGCGACTGGATTTCCCAACGACTGGTTAGATCAAACGATGTCGTATCAACTTATTCAAACGACATCATTTGCTATGCATCCTCGACTGATTGAATATAACGCTGTTGCTCTCGACTGGATGTACTGTAGCTACCTGCTGGTTTCTCTTGAGAGAAGTACCTGCTGGTTCTTAGCGCAAAACCATCTGCTGAATCTTACGAAGGCAAAACGCTGTCGTATCAACTTATGCAAACGACATCGTTTTGTAATCGCGAACTTCAAACACCAACTGCTGGTTGAAGCTCTCTGCTGATAGATCTTCTTGCTGATTGTGATGTCACTGCTGATGATATCATCTATGCTTAGCGCTCCAGCTGCTTTATCGTTCCAGCTCCAACTTGCGACTCTTCTTAGCTTCTGTTCCAGCTAGTCCTCTCGCACCAGCTGATCTTTCTTCATCTGCTGAAACTGATGTCGACACCAATGACATCATCATCGATGGTCCACTTAGATGTTCCAGCTGGTTCTCTTTTGATGTACCAGCTGATCCATCTTCCTCTTCTAGCGCTTGCAGCTGGTTCATATCGTTCCAGCTGATTCACTATGCTCCAGCTGGTTCAACTTGGCCTCCGCCTGATTTCGAACACCTGACTTAACTTTGGACGTCTCCATTGCTAATCCAGCTGCCGATTACAATGATAAACCAAACCAACTGCTGAACTTAATCGTTTTGCAATCGCCAACTCCAAATACCAACTGCTGGTTGAAGCTCTCTGCTGATAGATCTTCCTACTGATTGTGATGTCACTGCTGATGACATCATATATGCTTAGCGCTCCAGCTGCTTTATCGTTCCAGCTCCAACTTGCGACTCTTCTCAGCTATTTTCATACTTCTATTTCGTCCCATGTGCTTGTCACCGAGCCTCGCTCCAGGTGATCTTGCAACACAACGAAAGTAGAAGCTTGGCATCCGCACAGTACTCGCGCATCCCGTGACAGTTCATCAATAGAAAACCGGTTCTATATTAAAACAGATTAACTGGCCTTCATAAACAAGCTTCTCAAAACAGTTAAAAACATTAAAAACATAGCACATGTGTTTTAAAAATAGTGCTCGTTCAAGAACAACCTGCTCTGATACCAATTGTTGGTCCGAAAATAGGATCAAAAAGATCAGCAGCCGCGCTTTTTGAAGAGTTAAAAACATTTTGCGCGCTGCTACTTAAAACTGGAGGTGCAATACCTCTTGTTCTTGAACACTTAAAATAAATCACAAGAGCACCGGAGACAGATCTGGTATGATTTAAAAATCATGCGGAAAATACCAGAACTGAATCCTAATATTTTAAAACGATTCAAACAGATTTATGTGCAACATAAATCTGTTCGAAACTGTGCAAGTGCTTGTGTGCTGAACTGTATGCGTGAGTGCTGAATGTAAACTGCAAGTGCTGAAATATGCGAGTGCTGAAATCTGTTTACGTGCGATGCTAAAGTAAATATGCAGGTGCTGAAAGCTTAAAGAAGAATACGATACACAGCAGATTTGTTTCTGGAAGTTCGGACCTCAATGTCCTACATCTCCCCTTCTTCCACCTCGGAAGGATCCACTAGAAGACTTTGATCTATAGAACACGTACAGACCCAATCCCGCAACCAGCAGCTGCGAGAACTCCTAGACTTCACAAATGCACACCAGCCGCAACTGTGTGACTAACTACATACACAAGTTTAACGTCATCGTGCTTGGATGGGACCTGTGTTGGAAAGGTTTTGATTCACTCACTTTACAATTTCGCACATCTCTCGTGTTTGTGTGAGTGAATCTAAGTTTGTGAGATTATTACAATGAAAAAGCTCTACTCTCTATTTTTCTCACACACTAGGGAAATGCTCCTAAACGAGCTTATGAAGATTCAGCAATCGACACTACAATAAGCTCCTCTCTAGAAAGATTGTCGACTGCTTCATCTTCCAGTGTTCTTCCCTCTGCTGGTGCACTGTGCGATCAACGTATTTCTGCAACAGTGCTACAGTCATCAACGTCTTCCTTCAAATCTTCTCGTTTATATAGCTTCTGTTCGAATATAGCCGTTAGATAAATTCCAAATCTCTTCTGCGCTTGTCAAGGCTAATTCGTCGTCTTCTTTCCATTTCCGTGCAACGCTCCTCTGTCAATTGTACTATTTCCTAGAATAGTACAAATCTTGTTCCCTGATATAAGGAAATTGCACGACTCTATTTCAGCCATTGATTCTTTCCATCTTGAGCGTTGAATGGCTGAATATTCTCCAACAGATTGTTCAACAGCTGTTCGCTCAGCTGTTGTATTTTCTTTGTTACAACACTTCGCGCAACAGCTGTTTCTTTGTCGACTGGATACTTTGCGCCTGGTTGCCACGCTTCGCTACTTCTGCTTTTCTTGCGACTGGATACCATGTCAACTGGATATGCAATAGCACTGAAGCTCGTGACTGGATCCACTGAAGCTCGCGGCTGGTACATCATCTTGCGACTAGATGCATATCAACAGCTGGTCTACTGTAGCTCTCGTCTGAATGTACTGTTGATTGCGTCTGGATGTACTTGCAGCTGGTTGTCCAATTGTTGGTCGTGAAAAGCTTGCGACTGGATTTCCCAACGACTGGTTAGATCAAACGATGTCGTATCAACTTATTCAAACGACATCGTTTGCTATGCATCCTCGACTGATTGAATATAACGCTGTTGCTCTCGACTGGATGTACTGTAGCTGCCTGCTGGTTTCTCTTGAGAGAAGTACCTGCTAGTTCTTAGCGCAAAACCATCTGCTGAATCTTACGAAGGCAAAACGCTGTCGTATCAACTTATGCAAACGACATCGTTTTGCAATCGCCAACTTCAAACACCAACTGCTGGTTGAAGCTCTCTGCTGATAGATCTTCCTGCTGATTGTGATGTCACTGCTGATGACATCATCTATGCTTAGCGCTCCAGCTGCTTTATCGTTCCAGCTCCAACTTGCGACTCTTCTTAGCTTCTGCTCCAGCTAGTCCTCTCGCACCAGCTGATCTTTCTTCATCTGCTGAAACTGATGTCGACACCAATGACATCATCATCGATGGTCCACTTAGATGTTCCAGCTGGTTCTCTTTTGATGTACCAGTTGATCCATCTTCCTCTTCTAGCGCTTGCAGCTGGTTCATATCGTTCCAGCTGATTCACTATGCTCCAGCTGGTTCAACTTGGCCTCCGCCTGATTTCGAACACCTGACTTAACTTTGGACGTCTCCATTGCTAATCCAGCTGCCGCTTACAATGATTAACCAAACCAATTGCTGACTTTATATTGTGAACCATCGGCTGGACAAACTTCTGCTACTGTTCATCTTCTTCTTCGTTCCTAAAATCTGCACACTTAAGTGGAATTGTTAGAAACACAATAACAGATTTTGTGTAATTCAAAACTTAATCAGGATCTGTCAAAACAGATCCATCAAGATCCACATCGGGTATCAAGTACCCAAGAAGTCGAACTAAGAGACATATTTATTTCAATATAGAACATACCTTTCGCAGTTCGCAACTGCTCGAGGTACTCCTTGCAGTTCCTCCTCCAATGCCCAGGCTTGTGGCAGTGGTGGCAAACATCCTCATGCTTTTTTGGCTTGGAAGCCTTTGCCTTTGGCTTCTTGGTGGGCTTTTCCTCCTTCGCAGGGGCAGAACGCTTCTTTCCCTTGCGTCTGGGTCCCTTATTCGCAGAAGAGCCCATAAGGAGGACGGTTTTGTCCTTCTTTATGGTTCCTTCAAACAATACAAGCATGTTAACCACCTCTTCAAGGGTGGCTGCCAGCTTGTTCATGTTGAAGTTGACCACAAAGGGGTCAAATGCAGCGGGTAGTGAGAGGAGAAGCACATCCACAGACAGCTCGTGTGGAAGTGTGATATCAAGGTCCGACAGCTTTTCAACGAGCCCAATCATACGAACCCCATGCTCGTGGACCGAAGTCCCATCGCGCTTGCGGCTCTTCATAAGCTCCTTGACAGCCGTGAACCTCTCATGTCAAGAGTTCTCCCCATACAGTTCTTTGAGATGAAAAAGTATGTCAGCAACATACTTTGTCTTCTCAAAGCGCCGTTGTATTTCATTGGACATCGATGCCATCACATAGCATCGAGCTTTAACCTCGTCATCCCACCATTGTTTAAGCGTAACCAACTCCTCAGGGCTGATATCGGTAGGGGCTTCCTTCGGAGGGCACTTCTCTATCGTATAAAGAAGTTTCTCCGAAGCCAACACAAGGTTGAGGTTGTGGAGCCAGTCTTGGTAGTTCCGACCGGTGAACTTGTTGCTATCCAGTATAGCAGCGAGTGGGTTTTTGAACGAAGACATTATAAATGCAGTTATACTGAAAAGAAAACAGACAATCATCACTAACTATACATAATAATCGCTAAGACATAAAACAAGGTCGTTAAGTTTTATGAATTACCCTCCCACTATTTTAACGATTTCACCACCCTCTAATGAAATCGAGAAAGCAAGTTTCTTTAGTGGGTACACGGAGCCCAATCAAGCGATCGTGGACCCGAATAATATCAGCCATCCATGACCTCCAAAAGTTAGTTTCCGATTGCAACCGGTGCAACCTCCATGTATTTACCTCACGTCCAGTAAGGGCCCAATAATATGACGCCGTTTACTATCACGTGTCAAGATGACCCATCAATGTTGAGTCGTGAAGGACGGACCCCTTAACATCCCCAATAATATGAGCCAACGTTAAAGGGAGTTCCAATCGAACTCACAATAATTGTCAATGGCGTGGACAGCTTTCCGGCATACATGACCCCCTCAATAATATGAGCCGGGCCATGTATACGGGTAGCATCGGTGTACACCCATTGTTGATGGAAGGCAGGGAAATTTAAACAAATTTAAATTCCCTTTAGTTTATCGAATAAACTTTTATCTTGATATTAGTTTTAAATTGTATTTAAAACGAGGGATTTTATTTTTGAAAACTTTGGTCTCATGCAGATATTTTAAATCAAATTTAAAACATGCAACATGCGGATTCAAATAACTATATATCACATATATAAATATTGGGATGATCGATCGCGAGAGCTATGCGGTCCGTGGTTGCCAGCCATGGACGGTGGTCCAATCCTATGGGTGATATGCAATATGCAATGCAATCCTATTACAATGCTTCCGGTTTTACAGATCTTCGGTCTTCAATGTCTTGATCGTCATCTCCACCGTCTTCGGATGTCCTCCCACTAAATCTAGTAATTTTACATTTAAATTTACCATGAAATATAAGTGATACATTTATCAAGGGGTGGGAACGGGCCACAAACAGGCCCACTTTAAATGATAATCAAAATATTTATAAACCGAAATCACAAAACATATCGCATACACCTAACACGTTGCGCACGGCTCTCGATGATCCCAAACATGCAATTAATCTAATTAAAGTGCATAATATGAATAATCAAATTATTTATCGCAAAATCATATTTTAATCATAAAATCGCATTTTATAATAAAATCGCATTTTGTCGATAAAATCAAATTTTAATCAACAAAATCATATTTAATTATAAAATCATATTTTACAATTAAAATCGTATTTCGCTATTTTTAATTGCATCATATTGGGCTTAAAACAATTTTAGGCCCAAAAATCTCAAAATTTCAAAATCGACCAAAATCGGCCCGATATCGAATATCGGCCCGAAAACTTCATGGGCTGCCCGGGACAGGCCCGAACTAAACCCTAGAAAACAAACCAGCCGTCACGACATCGCCGGAGCATCACCGGACGGCGGCCGCCGCCAACAAATCGCGCGCGGCACAAGGCCGCGCGCGGCCGCGACAAGCGCGGCGCTCCCATGCGCCATCGTGCGCCGTGCATGGTGCACAGCCCTGACCAGCACGCAAAAATTTGCGCACGGGGCTGCCGGCCAGTGTCTTGGCCATCACGCGGCCAGCGCGCGGAGCGGCGATCAACGAACGGCCGCCATGCGCGGAGGAAACGCCCAGCGTCGGCCATGATGCGCGACAAGCTCGCACGTCTCGGCCACCGTCCAGCATCTTCGTCGTGCAACCAAGCGCTGGACACGGGCCAGCGGTCGCGCGCCATGCGCCGCCAGCGCGCAGGCGTCGCGCGCGCTCATGCGCGCGGTGATGATGAGGAGGCGCCGCCATGCGCGGCGGCGCCGTGGCCGATGCAACGTCGATTTTGTTTCGTTTCGATTCTGAAAAATTGAAAGTTAGATACAATAAGGCAGCAATTGTATTGATCAGATCCGAGCCTTGGCTCTGATACCACTGTTGGGGAACAACGGTGTAGGATCCGGATCCCGCCTCCCGGGGTGCAGCGGAAAACAAAATTTCCCGGGAGACGATCAATACAATAAAATTCAAACACAATACGAACCATTCATAGGGTGTTTTCGTTGATTACCTTGCTGGCAACTCGTGCCTGGCTCCAATGGAATTACAAGAACGTCGGCTCTTCACGGTAGGCGGCGGTAGATTACGTCAATCAGGTCCACGACCGGAAGGGAGACTCGTTCGTCAGCCTGCACTAGAAGGCCTGACGAGATCAGCACGGACGGATTCTCCTCGTCAACTTGGCCGGAACAAATTCCAGCGAAGCAAGGCGGCTGCTTTTGAGGAGAAGGGGGCGGCGCTTTTAGAGCTAGGGTTAGGGTTGTGTAATCAAGTGTTAAGTTATGAGTTATGAAGCCCTAGTCTACCTTAAGTAGATTAGTGATGGACTTGGACCGGCCCAACGGGCCCGGGTCCAACGGATGAACATTCGGTTCATCCCTATCACCGTGACTTCATCATAACTCCGATCGCCGATTAGATCGGACCGATCGTCTCAGTTTCCAAAACTGAATACTATGATCTGAAAAACCATTTTTCAGAACCCCAGTGCAAAATGACCGTTTTGCCCCTCAACAGCGGGAAATCACGATTTGACCCTTGTTGACTTTTAGGAAGTCGCACTCCCCAAAATCCTCTTCCCATGCTCAACACATTGAGCTCAGTATCCGTGCGGGAATCTCGAATCTAGTACTTGTGTGACCCTCAATGGTTCAGGGATTATCCTCATTTTGACGGCCCAATCGACTAGGAACTAATTCAGAATACACAGTGACTATTAGATGTGTTTCATGATAGCCGTCATACCCACTATCACATCTAACATACACTATAGTGTATTCTAGGTCTTTACTCAACGTAATTGTTAATCATTATACAACACAATGAAAGTAAAGAATGCCATAAATGAAATGCGAATATCATATATAAAGATTGTCATATACAAGAGTCTATAAACCCACACGCCACAAGTTGGCTAGTTGGGCATCTACCCTAACAGTACCATCTTGGGCGTCCCCTCATTGTTCCAGCGTAGACATTTTCAACTGTTCCAGCTTGGACGTCCCCTTACTGTTCCAGTCTGGATATCTCCATGTCTTCTTAAACAAGTGCACCGCACATCGCACGTAAAAGAATAATAACAGTGTTTGTGTTAATCAAAATTCAGATTCTGATATGTAGAAACAGATCCAACAATCTCCCCCTTTTTGATTTACACAAAATCTAAATAATATGTTTATGCTCAAAAATATTTCTCCCCCTTTTTGTGGGAATCAAAAAGGGTTTCGAAATCTTGTCTTCCCGTAACTATTAAAATAAAACTCCCCCTAAATAGAGCACGAGGTTATATTGTTTGAAAATAAAAAACCTTTTTCGAGGGACGACATGTGTGTGAAAACAAGTGCATGAAATGAGAATTTGAAATAGAATCTATGCTAATCAAAAGTTCTCATTTATTTAGACCAGAGGAGTAGTAGCAAATTCAATTTACTGAATCTCTTCCATTTTTCCCTAATATATAGCCTCTTTAACCCTAGAGATCTTGGCATCCACAGATCTCGTGCAATCTGTCAGCTCGTCGGAACAGATATTCCTGTACTTTTCTTTCAAGAAACTGCACTGCAATTCAACAAAAATTACTCCCCCTATCTATATAAATTGAGTTTTGAAAGCCTTAAAAAATTGTAGCACAGACAAGCTTTTGAAGAAAGAACTATTAGAGCAGAAAGTATTTTAAATCGTTTGAAAATTTTCGATATGAAATGCACTTTCAAGAACAACCTGCTCTGATACCAATTGTTAGGATCGAAAATAGGGAGTGTCGATGAGTTCTCACACAACTCACGTGGGCTCTCACACAGTCGAAAACATCGAACTCTCAAGTTGCGTCCATTTAAAAAATTTTGAAAGATAAGCAGCACACAAAAAGGCAACCGGATTGTGCATGAAACACGCCAGCGGCTCTGCGAGCCCATGCTCAACACATTGAGCTCAGTATCCGTGCGGGAATCTCGAATCTAGTACTTGTGTGACCCTCAATGGTTCAGGGATACAGCTAGCCATGGGCCCACAACCATTGTGGCTCCGGAATCACAATTCCGGACTTGCCCAACGGATCATGGTAAGAGCGTCTAGCAACATCGCCCCATGATCCCCTAGGTATCACTGATAGTGCCTGCAAGAACCAGTTGGTCGTGGTTAGCGTACAGTACGGTCCTTTCAATCCATATATCCCGATCAGATCAACGACCATTGGTAAATCGAGAGTCGCTAAAGATCCGATAGCTATGCATACATCTTGGAGATCGAATAGTGACATCGTGAGTGTAACTAGGTAAACCCATTTACCTAAAACACTTCTAGTACTCTGGCCAGAGATTTATACACTATCGTCTCCTCAGATAACATAGGATATCCACGCATGTCTGCGAGCGATGAATCCTCGACAACGATGCATCGACTCCTACATGCATCGGGGTCTCACCCAATCCCGCCGCCTAATGATCCCAAGTGAGTCGGCAAACGAGTCAAAGTGAGACGCCTATCATGTAGAGTCTCAATGACGTTTCGAGTCGTGAGGACTAATCAGTACAACCAAGACCTCGGACTTATCCACTCGACAAATGGTAACCACTTGGAAAGTCCGAACGAGGGTAGTTCGATAGATCACCAGGTCACTATCTATCTACATGCTCAGAACATCGCAATGTTCCCTACCAATGAAACATGGTACTTCGCATCGCAGATACTAGTCTCGAGCTCGGGCGGCCTTATCCTCATTTTGACGGCCCAATAGACTAGGAACTAATTCAGAATACACAGTGACTATTAGATGTGTTTCATGATAGCCGTCATACCCACTATCACATCTAACATACACTATAGTGCATTCTAGGTCTTTATTCAACGCAATTGTTAATCATCATACAACACAATGAAAGTAAAGAATGCCATAAATGAAATGCGAATATCATATATAAAGATTGTCATATACAAGAGTCTATAAACCCACACGCCACAAGTTGGCTAGTTGGGCATCTACCCTAACAGTACCATCTTGGGCGTCCCCTCATTGTTCCAGCGTAGACATTTTCAACTGTTCCAGCTTGGACGTCCCCTTACTGTTCCAGTCTGGATATCTCCATGTCTTCTTAAACAAGTGCACCGCACATCGCACGTAAAAGAATAATAACAGTGTTTGTGTTAATCAAAATTCAGATTCTGATATGTAGAAACAGATCCAACAATCTCCCCCTTTTTGATTTACACAAAATCTAAATAATATGTTTATGCTCAAAAATATTTCTCCCCCTTTTTGTGGGAATCAAAAAGGGTTTCGAAATCTTGTCTTCCCGTAACTATTAAAATAAAACTCCCCCTAAATAGAGCACGAGGTTATATTGTTTGAAAATAAAAAACCTTTTTCGAGGGACGACATGTGTGTGAAAACAAGTGCATGAAATGAGAATTTGAAATAGAATCTATGCTAATCAAAAGTTCTCATTTATTTAGACCAGAGGAGTAGTAGCAAATTCAATTTACTGAATCTCTTCCATTTTTCCCTAATATATAGCCTCTTTAACCCTAGAGATCTTGGCATCCACAGATCTCGTGCAATCTGTCAGCTCGTCGGAACAGATATTCCTGTACTTTTCTTTCAAGAAACTGCACTGCAATTCAACAAAAATTACTCCCCCTATCTATATAAATTGAGTTTTGAAAGCCTTAAAAAATTGTAGCACAGACAAGCTTTTGAAGAAAGAACTATTAGAGCAGAAAGTATTTTAAATCGTTTGAAAATTTTCGATATGAAATGCACTTTCAAGAACAACCTGCTCTGATACCAATTGTTAGGATCAAAAATAGGGAGTGTCGATGAGTTCTCACACAACTCACGTGGGCTCTCACACAGTCGAAAAGATGAAACTTTCAAGTTGCGTACATTTAAAGAATTTTGAAAGATAAGCAGCACACAAAAAGGCAACCGGATTGCGCATGAAACACGCCAGCGGCTCTGCGAGCTGGTTCATCATATGCGATCTAGTTTATTTGTAACTTGAGCTGTAATAGCTCAGTGTTCTTGAATTCTAAGTGCACCGAGATACATATTGAGTAATGAAATAAAATCATGCGGAAACAACTCAAACTAAACTCTTATAATCGAAAGCTTATTAAAATTTTCAATCGCAGTTGTAAAATATGCAATGCGTATTAATGCAGTAAGATGTAAAGAAAGAATACGCTGCAATTTGTTTGTGGAAGTTTGGAGCTGAATCTCCTACGTCTCCCCTTCTTCCGCAACGGGAAGGATCCACTAGAGGACTTTGATTACAGCGGCACCCGCTGTAACCCGATCCGACAACCGTCGACTGCAAGAACTCCTAGCCACCTATGCACATCATCCCGCAAGCTGTGTGTCTAACATCACTTCTTTTACGCCTCAGTATGAAAGGTTGCACACACTTCTTAACTTCTCATTGCGAAAGAATACATAGACTTGTTTAACGTCTCTGTCCAAAGACTACAAGAAAGTTGTTTTGGTTTTGATTCACTCAATATCTGTTTCGCTCAAGTCTCGAATATATGAGTGAATCGTGTGTGAGATTACAGTGTATACTCAATCTCTCGAAGATAAAATCTCACACACTGGGAAGTGCTCCTGTCTGAGCTGGTTTAACAATGTCTTTCCAGAGCTTGTGCTGTCGACTTGATATTTCTTCAAAGTATTTGCACAACACTCTTTTGACTTTGCTCTTCTTTTCTTATCGGATCATGCACCTGCTTGTGCTCTGCACTTGTTATATATAGTCGCTTTGCAGATTTGTACGTTGGACACAAATTTGTAGCCGTTGAAAGTCTTCTGACACTGTTGTACTTTCCGTCCTTTGTCTTTTAATGCATCACAGCCTTTTCTTCACTTTAAGCACGTGAGCACTGTACTTGAGAAGACAATACAAGCAAATCGATTTGAATACTGAAAAGCAGTCCTTGTAGAGTCTTGTATTCAAATCGCTTTGCTCGTAGATTTGATAGCATCTGTCATGCTATCCGGGCTGGTTTGAACTTAACCAGCTTGCCAGCTTATCTTGGTTATGGTTTGCACTGAGCTGGTCTTTTCTTCGAGATCGTTGCTTTTTCAACTCTACTGCTCTTTCTTGCAATTGCTCTTGAGCTGATTTCTAATTGCTCTTGTCATCTTCTCTTGTACACAACTGCTCTTGTTCTGTTCTTTCCTGCTCTTGGCCACTGCTCTTCTTGCCAGGATCGTTTGAACTTAACCAGCTGGTTTCATTGCATCGAGCTGACTTGTTCATTACACTAAGACATTGTCGGGCTCTGAGCTTGTTTCCCAGCTGTTTTCCTTCCCAGCTGGTTACTTTTTCCACTACAGGAATCTTCCTCCATCTACATCTGTGAGGCTACCTCAAGCTCGTCAAACTTCTCACAGATATCATACGGCCAACTACCTCATCTCTCTCATAAGCATCCAGCTTGACCAGATCTCCCGATCCGATATTCTCTTCTCCGAGCTGGCCTTCTTCAGGTCGAGCTGGTTTTTCCTTAACCAGCTTGGCTCTATTCTTCTCGTCGAGAGCCACTGTGTTACTTGCTTGTTATCTTGGTCCATTCAGAAACCTCATCCAAACCATCAGCAAACACACCTTTCTTTCACTGGTTGATTGAGCCAGTTATCCAAGGATACTTTAAACCTTATCCTCATAGAGCTGCAATACAGCACCAGTGATTATATCCCTTCTTCTTTGGGATATAAAAATCAATTCTGATCCAGTTTACCCAAGGACTAAGATCCCTATGATGAACTGATTATAGTTGCGCTTAGTGATCCGACCCGCACTTGATCAATGCGCTTGTCTATGTGTCGGTACTTTAACACTACACTTGATCTGCGCTCGAACAGTTCTGCTCTTCATCGAATCTCTCTCCGCTTGATCATTGAGCTGCTTTTGTATCAAGATGGTGAACCAGCTTGATGTTCCCTGCATCATGGAAGTCTTCTGCTGTACCATCTTGGGCGTCCCCTCACTGTTCCAGCGTAGACATTTTCAACTGTTCTAGCTTGGACGTCCCCTTACTGTTCCAGTCTGGATATCTCCATGTCTTCTTAAACAAGTGCACTGCACATCGCACGTAAAAGAATAATAACAGTTTTTGTGTTAATAAAAATTCAGATTCTAATATGTAGAAACAGATCCAACAATCTCCCCCTTTTTGATTTACACAAAATCTAAATAACATATGCACGTATGTTTATGCTCAAAAATATTTCTCCCCCTTTTTGTGGGAATCAAAAAGGGTTTCGAAATCTTGTCTTCCCGTAACTATTAAAATAAAGCTCCCCCTAAATAGAGCACGAGGTTATATTGTTTTGAAAATAAAAACCTTTTTCGAGGGACGACATGTGTGTGAAAACAAGAGCATGAAATGAGATTTTGAAATAGAATCTATGCTACTCAAAAGTTCTCATTTATTTAGACCAGAGGAGTAGTAGCAAATTCAATTTACTGAATCTCTTCCATTTTTCCCTAATATATAGCCTCTTTAACCCTAGAGATCTTGGCATCCACAGATCTCGTGCAATCTGTCAGCTCGTCGGAACAGATATTCCTGTACTTTTCTTTCAAGAAACTGCACTGCAATTCAACAAAAATTACTCCCCCTATCTATATAAATTGAGTTTTGAAAGCCTTAAAAAATTGTAGCACAGACAAGCTTTTGAAGAAAGAACTATTAGAGCAGAAAGTATTTTAAATCGTTTGAAAATTTTCGATATGAAATGCACTTTCAAGAACAACCTGCTCTGATACCAATTGTTAGGATCGAAAATAGGGAGTGTCGATGAGTTCTCACACAACTCACGTGGGCTCTCACACAGTCGAAAAGATGAAACTTTCAAGTTGCGTACATTTAAAGAATTTTGAAAGATAAGCAGCACACAAAAAGGCAACCGGATTGCGCATGAAACACGCCAGCGGCTCTGCGACCTGGTTCATCATATGCGATCTAGTTTATTTGTAACTTGAGCTGTAATAGCTCAGTGTTCTTGAATTCTAAGTGCACCGAGATACAGATTGAGTAAAGAAATAAAATCATGCGGAAACAACTCAAACTGAACTCTTATAATCGAAAGCTTATTAAAATTTTCAATCGCAGTTGTAAAATATGCAATGCGTATGAATGCAGTAAGCTATAAAGAAAGAATACGCTGCAATTTGTTTGTGGAAGTTCGGAGCTGAATCTCCTACGTCTCCCCTTCTTCCGCAACGGGAAGGATCCACTAGAGGACTTTGATTACAGCGGCACCCGCTGTAACCCGATCTGACAACCCTCGACTGCAAGAACTCCTAGCTACCTATGAAAATCATCCCGATAGCTGTGTGTCTAACATCACTTGTTTTACGCCTCAGTATGAATGACTGCACACACTTCTTAACTTCTCATTGCGAAAGAATACATAGACTTGTTTAACGTCTCTGTCCAAAGACTACAAGAAATTCATTTTGTTTTTGATTCACTCAATATCTGTTTCGCTCAAGTCTCGAATATATGAGTGAATCGTGTGTGAGATTACAGTGTATACTCAATCTCTCGAAGATAAAATCTCACACACTGGGAAGTGCTCCTGTCTGAGCTGGTTTAACAATGTCTTTCCAGATCTTGTGCTGTCGACTTGATATTTCTTCAAAGCATTTGCACAACACTCTTTTGACTTTGCTCTTCTTTTCTTATCGGATCATGCACCTGCTTGTGCTCTGCATTTGTTATATATAGTCGCTTTGCAGATTTGTCCGTTGGACACAAATTTGTAGCCGTTGAAAGTCTTCTGACACTGTTGTACTTTGCGTCCTTTGTCTTTTAATGCATCACAGCCTTTTCTTCACTTTAAGCACGTGATCACTGTACTTGAGAAGAAAATACAAGAAAATCGATTTGAATACTGAAAAGCAGTCCTTGTAGAGTCTTGTATTCAAATCTCTTTGCTCGTAGATTTGATAGCATCTGTCATGCTATCCGGGCTGGTTTGACCTTAACCAGCTTGCCAGCTTATCTCCGTTCTGGTTTGCACTGAGCTGGTCTTTTCTTCGAGATCGTTGCCTTTTCAACTCTACTGATCTTTCTTGCAATTGCTATTGATCTGATCTCTAATTTGCTCTTGTCATATTCTCTTGTACACAACTGCTCTTGTTCTGTTCTTTCCTGCTCTTGGCCACTGCTCTTCTTGCCAGGCTCATTTGAACTTAACCAGCTGGTTTCATTGCATCGAGCTGACTTGTTCATTACACTAAGACATTGTCGGGCTCTGAGCTTGTTTTCCAGCTGGTTTCCTTCCCAGCTGGTTACTTTTTACACTACCGGAATCTTCCTCCATCAACATCTGTGAGGCTACCTCGAGCTCGTCAAACTTCTCACAGATATCATACGACCAGCTACCTCATCTCTCTCATAAGCATCCAGCTTGACCAGATCTCCCGGTCCGGTATTCTCTTCTCCGAGATGGCCTTATTCAGGTCGAGCTGATTTTTCCTTAACCAGCTTGGCTCTATTCTTCTCGTCGAGAGCCACTGTGTTACTTGATTGTTATCTTGGTCCAATCAGAAACCTCATCCAAACCATCAGCAAACACACATTTCTTTCACTGGTTGATTGAGCTAGTTCTCCGAGGATACTTTAAACCTTATCCTCATAGAGCTGCAATACATCACCAATGATTATATCCCTTCTTCTTTGGGATATAAAAATCAGTTCTGATCCAGTTTACCCAAGGACTGAGATCCCTATGATGAACTGATTATAGTTGCGCTTAGTGATCCGACCCTCACTTGATCAATGCGCTTATCTATGTGTCAGTACTTGAACACTGCACTTGCATGATGCACTTGATCTGCGCTCGAACAGTTCTGCTCTTCACCGAATCTCTCTCCGCTTGATCATTGAGCTGCTCTTGTATCAAGATGGTGAACCAGCTTGATGTTCCCTGCATCATGGAAGTCTTTTGCTGTACCAGCTCGGGCGTCCCCTCACTGTTCCAGCGTAGACATTTTCAACTGTTTCAGCTTTGACGTCCCCTTACTGTTCCAGTCTGGATATCTCCATGTCTTTTAAACAAGTGCACTGCACATCACACGTAAAAGAATAAACAGTTTTTGTGTTAATCAAAATTCATATTCTGATATGTAGAAACAGATCCAACAATCTTCCCCTTTTTGATTTACACAAAATCTAAATAAACATATGCACGTATGTTTATGCTCAAAAATATTTCTCCCCCTTTTTGTGGGAATCAGAAAGGGTTTCGAAATCTTGTCTTCCCGTAACTATTAAAATAAAACTCCCCCTAACTAGAGCACGAGGTTATGTTGTTTTGAAAATAAAAACCTTTTTCGAGGGACGACATGTGTGTGAAAACAAGTGCATGAAATGAGATTTTGAAATAGAATCTATGCTACTCAAAAGTTCTCATTTATTTAGACCAGAGGAGTAGTAGTAAATTCAATTTACTGAATCTCTTCCATTTTCCCTAATATATAGCCTCGTCAACCTTAGAGATCTTGGCATCCACAGATCTCGTGCAATCTGTCAGCTCGTCGGAACAGATATTCCTGTACTTTTCTTTCAAGAAACTGCACTGCAATTCAACAAAAATTACTCCCCCTATCTATATAAATTGAGTTTTGAAAGCCTTAAAAATTTTGTAGCACAGACAAGCTTTCGAAGAAAGAACTATCAGAGCAGAAAGTATTTTAAATCGTTTGAAAATTTTCGATATGAAATGCACTTTCAAGAACAACCTGCTCTGATACCAATTGTTAGGATCAAAAATAGGGAGTGTCGATGAGTTCTCACACAACTCACGTGGGCTCTCACACAGTCGAAAAGATGAAACTTTCAAGTTGCGTACATTTAAAGAATTTTGAAAGATAAGCAGCACACAAAAAGGCAACCGGATTGCGCATGAAACACGCCAGCGGCTCTGCGAGCTGGTTCATCATATGCGATCTAGTTTATTTGTAACTTGAGCTGTAATAGCTCAGTGTTCTTGAATTCTAAGTGCACCGAAATACAGATTGAGTAATGAAATAAAATCATGCGGAAACAACTCAAACTGAACTCTTATAATCGAAAGCTTATTAAAATTTTTAATCGCCGTTGTAAAATATGCAATGTGTATGAATGCAGTAAGCTGTAAAGAAAGAATACTCTGCAATTTGTTTATGGAATTTCGGAGATGAATATCGTACGTCTCCCCTTCTTCCGCAACGGGAAGGATCCACTAGAAGACTTTGATTACAGTAGCCCCCGCTGTAACCCGATCCGACAACCCTCGGCTGCAATAACTCCTAGCCACCTATGCACACAATCCAGAAAGCTGTGTGTCTAACATCACTTCTTTTACGTCTCAGTGAGAAAGACTTCACACACTTCTTTAACGTCTCTGTGCAAAAGACTACATAGACTTGTTACGTCTCTTTCCAAGGACTATAAGGAAGTCGTTTTTGTTTTTGATTCACTAAATATCTATTTTTCTCAACTCTCGAATATATGACTGAATCGTGTGTGAGATTACAGTGTATACTGTGAGGACTCGAAATTATCGAAATCTGAGAAGGGATTAACCAAGTGAGTTTAACTCCGTGCTGGTTGGAGTTGATGTCGCGAGATGGTTTTTGAGACACTATCTTAGGGGCGACCATCTGTGGATTTCCCTGTGTTAGTGCGAGCTAGATCCAGCTTAGTAGTGTTCTGGATGCTTCGAGCTGGTCCGACTGGAGCACGATATAGTTTTAGTGTATGATTACCTGAGCTAGTACAGTGTACAGATCCCAGTTGGATGTGTGTTGCTTGCTGTACCTGAGCTGGTCGGTTGAACTCTGTGCTGGTTGCATAGCAGTGTACTCCCTGAGCTGGTTTATGTGCCTGAGCTGGTACATTGTAGAGAAGTATGAGCTGGTTTGAATTTCACTGTAGCTTTGACGGGGAGCATAAATGTAAGTGTTGACCAACACTTAGCGAATTTTTCAGCACACATATCATACCTTATCTTCTCCCGTATACTATCGACTCTTATTTTCAAACCCTCGTGTCTACTGTCACCCGAGAGCTTTTTCTCCCAATTTTTGGATATTGACCAATCAGAGTTTGAGTGAGGGTACCTCGATTTTAAAGCACTTTTAGAGGCGAACGTTCTCGTACCAGTTTGGATAAGAGAGAGGACCAGACGATAAATCGATTAAGGAGTTGCATGAACATGTTTCGCTATTTGCGACCAAGTTGAGCTCCGGTTCAGGTAACCATGTCCTGCTAGCTGTACTTCCTTCTCCTAGCTTTTATATTAGAGCTGGATAGTGCTCTGTATATTTGAGGTAGCTGATTTAGGCTACGAGACTTTAGGCCGTAAGCTGAATGAGCTTTGATATGAGCTGATTGTTAGATATCTTGGCAGATTAGGGCTTTCTTGTGGTTTTTGCCTTGATTTTCCCGGCCGAAGACTTGAGCTGAACTGGGAAGCGTATTCTGCCGTTAAAGCTATAAGAGGTTCTGTAGTAATTGTAGCTCAGAAGCAAATGTACGAATTGAGCTTATATTAACAGCTTTGATATCAGCATGAGAATATTTCCAGCGTGATTGAGCTGCTGTGATTATGTGCTAACTGAGTTTTTTAGCTGTGACGCCCAATCCCCATGGGAGTCACGGGATCAAAGAAATGGAAATAAAAGGAAAATAGAAGGACTGAATAATAAATAGAACAAGCTGTATTACCTTGCTCAAAATAAAATCAAAGTACAGCCGTTGGAGCGAAGAAATTAAAATCAGATTTCATTACAATTTCGAAGTACAAAATGTGAAGTCGCGATATTACAACTATTGAACTCTATTTGAATTCATCTTTGTTGTAACGGATCTCAATACAGATTTGACTAAGATCAAAGACAACAAAAACAGCAAAATACAAAATGAACATCACGGAAACGTAGGCCTTCGATAAACACTAACACGTCGCTACTGGTTCAAACTCCACCTCCATCTGCTCCGGCGCCGACTCACCTGCACCAAGAAAGATAGTTAGCCTAGGGGCTCAGCAAGCAAAACTGAGAGTAACAAGCACAATATGCAGGTGTAAAACATAAGACATCATAGTTTAAATGAAGTCATAAAACATTATTCATCATAAACTTTTGTTCTGGAATTAAAATCAAATCCCAGCGTTATCATTTTCGTTAGATTTATGGCTCAGAAGCTCTCCTTAGGTCCCGTTGCACTCTATCGAATGGCTACTGTTATCAGTTACTATATGGTGAAATCTCACCCAATATGAAGGGGCAACCGACCCTCTCGTCTGCTGCTCACCCTTCCCATACGGACCGTCTGTTATCTTTGCCATAAATCCTAAAGTCTGAACATTTCTTCCCTTAAACAACTTCTGAGATAAATTTGAAACTTAACATCGGGGTTCGCTTCATTTTTAAAACTCATACTTCTTTCAAAAATCATTTTCTTTCACTGAGCATCCAGCTGAGACATAGGTGATCAGAAGGGGCAACCGACCCTCTCGTCTGCTGCTCACCCTTCCCATACGGACCGTCTGTTATCTTTGCCATAAATCCTAAAGTCTGAACATTTCTTCCCTTAAACAACTTCTGAGATAAATTTGAAACTTAACATCGGGGTTCGCTTCATTTTAAAACTCATACTTCTTTCAAAAATCATTTTCTTTCACTGAGCATCCAGCTGAGACATAGGTGATCAGTTGTTGGGATAAATTCCAGTTGTTGGCAAGAAAAACAAACATTGAACTTATAGTCCAATGTACCATAGGCATGGGAGTCTGACTTGTAACAGGGGAAAAACACTTGAGTAGGAATGGTATTCCACACCTACTTCTCCAGAATTTATTAAAAATCCCCTGTCACTATTTTAATTTGTTAAAACGATACTCTCATTTTAATAAAAGCCATCCTCCCATTAGAAATTCATTTTATTTTCAACCTCCAAAATTACCCAGCTGATGCTTGGAGTAACAGCTGATCAGACCCTGCACCATGTCTCGCATCTAGAAAATAAGAAGTCAGCTTTTCAATCAAACAAACAAGCTGAGATCTGGAATTAGAAATGAATCCTCGAATTATAAAGATGAGAATTTGTGGTCCTATGGATTTTGGGGCGCTACATTAGCTGTGCTGGTTGATGATGACTTTCTCTTCTTATCTGCTTATTTAAATTGTATGCATTGTTTGTGAGCATGATTATGTCTTGCATTCATGCATATCATATTGAGCCTGTTCGTTTGAGAACCGATGATCACTGATTCATGATTTGATGGCTGATTCGCCGTGCTGAGAATCCAGTGCTGTCGCTGAGTCGTGATAGTCAGAGAATCGCTGTAATCTGGATTCTGCTGAATTATTGAGATGATTGCACAGCTAAGTAATTTTTCCTTGCTTACCGATGATTCTTGGTAGCCCACATGAATTGCACGTTCGAACTATTTCATGTCTTATATGATTGATGTTTTTATTGATGCTCTTCTGTGAGGTCCGGGGCTCAAAAGAGGGCGGGGAGTGATCGCCCGTGCCAAGAGGTTGCACGGACAATCAGCGGCTCCTTGAAGGTTTCTAGAGACGAAGGGGCACATGAATAAACCGATCCCACACCGGAATGAGAGGGATTACAATACTGGAAAGTTATAGATGTAATTGAGGTTAGTTGACTTACCAGATTTAATTGGTACTACTCATACCACAAGGTGCATCTTCTTTTCGGGAGCTCATCACTTAAGAACTCCAAAATTAAGCGTGCTTGACTTGGGACAATTTTGGGACGGGTGACCCCCTGGGAAGTTTTCTCAGGGTGCGTGCGAGTGTGGGAAAAAATATGCTGGAAAGATCAGTGTTGGTACAGTGGGGGCAGTCGTTAGATCTGGGGTGTTACAGTTGGTATCAGAGCTGACCTCTCTTAGTACGATGTGCTTCGGGGACGAACCAAGCGGAAACAGGTGGGCATGTGAGGTCCAGTGCTCAAAAGATGGCGGGGAGTGATCGCCGATGCCAAGAGGTTGCATGGAAAATGAGCGGGTCCTGGCAGGCTTCTAGAGGCGAAGGGGCACATGAATGAACCGATCCCACACCAGTATGAGAGGGATTACGAGACTGGAAGTTATAGATGTAATTGAGGTTAGTTGAGGAAGACTTATCAGATTTAATTGGTAATACTCATACCAACAAGGTGCATCTTCTTTTCGAGAGCTCATCACTTAAGAACTTCAAAGTTAAGCGTGCTTGACTTGGGACATTTCGGGATGGGTGACCCCCTGGGAAGTTTTCTCAGGGTGTGTGCGAGTGAGGACAAAAATACGCTGGAAATACCAGTGTTGGTACAGTGGGGGCAGTCGTTAGATCTGGGGTGTTACAGATGGTATCAGAGCCGACCTCTCTTAGTACGGTGTGGTTCGAGGACGAACCAAGCGGAAGCTGGTGGGCATGTGAGGTCGGCTGGTAGATCCCCATTTCGAGTCCCAGTTATATATTATGTTTTGAACTATTGAACCAGGGGATGCTCTGTGTGAATACATATTCGGGGATCTGTATTTGTTGTAATACTTGTATACATGCTGCTGCTATTGCTGTTTTGTGGATTTTGAGTTAAAATCCGTATTTTGAGTATGATTGTATTTCAAATAATATTTTCAGTTCAGGCCCAAATGAAATTTTTTTGTAGCACATAATTTATGCTTCCGCGTAATTGTGATTAATTGAGTAAATAATCTCTGTTTAGAGCATCGGGCCTGACATTTTGGTATTAGAGCTTAAACTGGGATAAGCTCGATTCTTTTCTATCGCACTTGAGCCTAGGCACAGAGTTTGAATTTCTGTTCATGATTAACTCTGTGATTTTTGTGATTACTTTATCTGCTTTTGTTCTTACCTTTGAGTACCTCGAAGATGCCGCCGAGGAGAGGTAGAGGTAGGACTGCTAGACAGATAGTTGGGGAGTCTAGAGCCCTGAGAGCGCTGAGGATGTTGCTCAGCAGAGTGTGCCTTTGCATCGTCGAGCTGGACAGGTAGAGGCTGGGGTGGAAGATGTGACCAGGCAGATTGGTGAGATGGAACTAGTGTTGGCTAGGTTTCAGAGGACAAATCCTCTCTGTTCACTGGCGCTGAGGGTGGTTTGATGGCTGAAGGCTGGTTGGAGCATATGGAGGACTTGTTAAAGACTTTGGAGTATTCCACGGAGAGGAGACTGAAGTTGGCTGTTCTGCAGTTGAGGGAGCATGCTCAACGCTGGTGGAATGGTACTTCCAGAGTCATGAGAGAGACGGAGTTTTGATCACTTGGGAAGAGCTTTTGTGCCGCCTTTCGCCAGGAGTATACCCCGGAGTCTTATTTCAAAAACAGAGAGAGGGAGTTTGAAAATCTGAAGCAAGGAAATCTGAAGGCCTCTGAGTATGCTAGACAGTTTTCCTCACTTCTTGCGTATGTCCATCACATTGCTAACCAGGAGAGGACGAAGCAAAACAAGTTCTTGAAAGGTTTGAGGCCAGAATTGTTTCATTTGGTGTTGGCTGGATCTCCGTCGAATTATGCTGAGGCTGTGGATCGGGCGGTTGACATTGAGGAGAGTCTATTGGACGCACCGACGCAGACTCCGCCGATAGCTGGACGATGTTTTCATCCTGCGCCTGAAGGGACGTATGCATTTCAGCATCCTCAGACTTCACAGCAGTAAAATCGTCAGAGGTTCAAGCCTCGAGGAAAGAATTTTAAGAGACGGTCGAATTTGAGTTCTTCGGGTTCTGTTAGTTCGGGTGTTAGTGGTTCTGTAGAGATGATTTGTGGTCAGTGCGGAGGTAGGAACTTCTCAGTGCCGTGGAGTTCAGGGTCTTTGGCATAAGTGCGGGCAGCCGGGACACTTTACGAGAGTGTGTCCATCGATGAGGGGACATCCCTCTAATCGTTCACAGCAAGGTTCGGTTGGTGGTTTTTCTCAGAGGCCGCAACCTCCTTCCCCTTCCCAGCAATCAGGATTCCAATAACGAGAAGCTTCTAGGTTTGGAGGACCTTCTAGACCACAGTTTGTGGGAACTCAGCAAGCTCAAGTGAATGCCATGACTCGGGAGCAAGCTGATGACATGCCCGGGGGAGTTATCGTAGGTACTTGCTCTATCTTTGATTTTTCTGCTCGAGTTTTGTTTAACACTAGAGCATCACACTCCTTTATATCTGATCTGTTTGTATATGAGTGTGGGTTGAGAGCTACCCCACTGTGTGATGTTGTATCTGTTTCTACTCCTGCTGGTGTGTGGTTGTTGTCCCGTGAGGTGGTTGTGGATTGTGTGATTCGATTTGATCAGAACGTGCTGGTGACAAATTTGATTTCTCTGGAGATTAGAGACTATGATTGTATCTTGGGGATGGACGTGCTGTCCAGTTACAGGGCTGCTGTCGGTTGTTTTGATGGGGTTGTGAGATTTAGGCCTAAATTCGATGAAAAGTGGGATTTCTACGGGCGGATTCGCGATCTAAGATTCCACTTGTGTCATCCATGGAGATGTTTAGCCTGTTGTCGCTTGAAAACGTAGGGTTCATGATCTATGCCCTGAATGTCTTCCAAGATTCGCGACTGGAATTGAGTGATATTCCTATTGTCCGAGAGTTTCCTGATGTTTTTCCGGATGAGATTCCGGGTTTTCCTCCGAGACGAGAGATTGATTTCAGCATTGAGTTGGTGCCAGGGACGGCCTGGATTTCGAGAGCTCCATATCGGTTGGCGCCAGCTGAGCTGAAGGAAATTAAGGACCAGTTGCACGATCTTCTAGATAAAGGTTTCATTAGGTCGAGTATGTCGTCTTGGGGAGCATCGATTCTATTTGTGAAGAAGAAAGATGGATCTATGATGATGTGTGTCGATTTTCGACAGTTTAACAGAGCGACGGTGAAGAATAAGTATCCCCTGCCGAGGATTGATGATTTTTCAGGCCCGATGCGCTAAAACACCGATTAATTACTCAATTAATCATAATTACACGGAAGCATAAATATGGGCTAAAATTTTTCGTTTGGGCCTGAACTGAAAATCATTTCTCAAAATATGAATACAGATCCCTGAATACAGTATACACACAAGGCATCCCCTGGTACAATACATAAAATATCACTGGGACTCAAAATGGGGATCTACCAGCCGACACTCCACTCGGTCCAACTGGGTTACGTGAAGACCCTGAAAAGGCCAACATAGACCAAAGCAGCCCAAAAAGGGAAAAAAATAAAACGAGGTCAAACCTCAGTACGAAGAGCATCTATAACACCAGCTAACATATAAAACAAGTAATATCTCAAGCGTGCAATGCATGATCGGGATACTAACAATACTCATCGGTCAGCAACAACAATCCACGCCAAAACTCGGCAGTGAATCAATAAAGTAGTGGCCACATCGCATGTGGAATCATGGGTGCTACCCATGCCCTTCACATGCAGCACCAGCAGCTTGCAATCTAATCTCTCAACCCATCGGTGTCATTCATGCTTGTGGAGGGGTGGGAGCTACCCAAGTGAACCTCAAGGCAACCGACAAACCTCACGGCAAGGATTCGAGGGTACGAAATCCGATCGACACCTCAATCATTTTATTTTCAAAATCATAGATTCAGCATACTGGTACTATGCAACGATCGGTTCTCAAAGAAACCAGGCTCAATATGATATGCGTGTATGCAAGGCAATTCTAGCTCATAATAAACGCATATAAATAACACATAAGCAAATCAAACAGAGAACCAGCAATTAACTGCACAACTAGACAACTTTAGCTAAGTTTTCAAAATCATAGATTCAGCATACTGGTACTATGCAACGATCGGTTCTCAAAGAAACCAGGCTCAATATGATATGCGTGTATGCAAGGCAATTCTAGCTCATAATAAACGCATATAAATAACACATAAGCAAATCAAACAGAGAACCAGCAATTAACTGCACAACTAGACAACTTTAGCTAGCACATATACACGACAGATCACGCAGCTAAGCAAAATCAGCTAGCACGCCACACAGCAACTCACATCACGCAGGAAATATTGTGTTCGGATGAACAGTGAGGGTTTGGAGAACAGTAAACGTATCGAAGGTTCTCTGGGAGAAGATAAGAAATATCGGGTCTGAAATTGGCTAAGTGTTGAGAAATATAATGGTATACACAGTCAAAGTCAAAGCCTATTACTAAGTCCCGAGATCTGCTACAGTGCCACCGACCTTCAGGTCTGAGCACTTCACCAGATCTAACTCCTCTATGCTATACCAGATCTGACTGTTGGGATCCGGATCACGCCCCCCGGCGAGGCAGCGGAAGAACAGAAAAACATGTTCGGGAGACGATCAATACGATAAACAATACACAATATGACATTCATAGGGTGTTCAAAACACTACCTTGCTGGCAACTCATGCCTGGCTCCGACCGGTTTCGTAAAGAAAACGGCACTTCACGGTAGACTGCGGTAGTTAACGCCAATCAGGTCCACGACCGGAGACTAGATTCCTTCGTCAGCCTGCACTAGAAGAGCTGACGAGATCTGCACGGACGGATTCTCCTTGTCAAAATTGGCCGGAACAAATTCCGGCGAAGAGGCGGCGGCGGCGGCTCTTTGAGAGAGAGGGGGGCGGCTACCAATGCTAGGGTTAGGGTTTAGAGTCTAGTGTTAAGTGTATTAAGTCTTGGCTTAATTCTACCTTAAGTAGAATTAAAAACTGCAGCATTCCTACATCATTCCCAATGAGTAGAATGTCGTCAACATAAAGTACGAGGAACGTCACAGCGCTTTTAACTACCTTTTTATAGACACATGGCTCCTCGGGATTCTTGATGAAACCAAATTCCTTAATTGTTTCATCGAATCTCAGGTTCCAACTTCGCGATGCTTGTTTGAGACCGTAGATCGATCTCTGAAGCTTGCATACCTTATGCTCACTTCCGACAGATGCGAAACCCTCAGGCTGCGTCATATAGATCTCTTCCTTAATGTTTCCATTAAGGAACGCAGTTTTCACATCCATTTGCCATATCTCATAGTCGTACCATGCGGCTATGGCTAACAATATTCTAATTGACTTGAACATTGCGATTGGCGAGAAGGTTTCATCATAGTCAACACCTTGCCTCTGAGTGTAACCATTTGCGACCAGTCGTGCCTTGTAGGTAATCACCTTACCATCAGGCCCAAGTTTCCTCTTGTATACCCATTTACACCCAATAGGAACAATTCCTTCGGGAGGGTTAACTAGTGTCCAAACTTGGTTAGCATGCATTGAGTCAAACTCAGACTGCATTGCTTCAAGCCACAAATTAGAATCAGCATCGGAAATTGCCTCCTTGAAAGTTCTTGGATCAGATCCAACAACTTGATCACCTTGATCATCTTCAAGGAGAAAACCATATCTCTCAGGAGCCCTAGGAATCCTTTCGGATCTCCTAGGTGCGACCATTTCTGGTACTGGCTCTGTAGGTGTAGGAGACTCACCTGGTACATCGATTGGATCTCGAACCTCTTCGAGTTCTACTATTTTGCCCTTTCTATCAAGTAGAAATTCCCTTTCCATAAAGGTGGCATTCCTAGAAACAAACACTTTTGTTTCGCT
>KQ998230.1:4328-15199 GCA_001598015.1 Dorcoceras hygrometricum
GCGAAACCATCTCCGGCTTCGAGGGGCATTAGAATCAATTCAATTCTCTTCGTTATGCAATGTCATGCAAATATAAAAGATCCACTACCTGTGATGGATCGACACATACACAATTCAAGTTCTAAATCAAGAACAGTAATCAAACATGTATGTGATTTCAGCGGGATAACTCAAGAAAACTCATTCTTGAGTAATCTAATCCCTGACTCTACTGTCAAATTATACCTTCTTTCCTCTGTTTTCAAAGTACTTCACTCAAACTCTGTTTCAACACTTCCTGAGAACTTCACAGAATCAAAGTCCGATATCTGTAGTCAAGATGTTCTCAATATTTCGAATTCAATCTTATTTATAGACAACGGTCTCTGTCTTTCGGCAGCATTTCCAACGTGTTCAATTCGAATTCCACGTGTCATGATGAGTATTCAAACAGGATATACTCTCACCGCTTCGGAAGTGGATAACGTTAAACAGATTCCTCAACTGTTGTTTATCTTCCTCAGTCGCTGTTCGAAACAATCATCATTCTCTTGTTATACAGCAGGAGCAACAACCAGCCGCAGTAGCAACCAGTCGCAACAAGAATCCAATCGCAACAAGAATCCAGTCCCAACACTTTGAAAATCAAACGATGTCGTTACAATTAATTCCAACGACGTTGTAACGTACCCACGTCTGGTATTAATTCTTCATTGAAAGAAAACCAGCAGCTGATCGCTCTAATAATCCAACGACTGATTTCGCTACGTTATTCAAAACGGCATCGCATTGTTCCTTCGATTGATTAACCAGCAGATACAACAAACCATCGAATGATTTCAGATCCCTCGACTGGTCACTAATTCATACAAAACGACATCGTATCGAGGTTTCTGTTCATAAGTCAAAACGATGTCGCATTGCTCTCTCGGCTGGAACCAAATTTCACATACTTGCATCGACTGACTTGCGTTTATTACCAAAACGATGACGTCGCACCTACATCATCAAAACCAGTCGATACATCAATAAACCAGCAGGTGCATAAACCAGCAGATGCGTAAGGAACTCTAGCTGCTGGTTCCCACGTGCATAATAGTAACCTACACGTGGCGATTCCTTACTGAATCTTGTATTTGCGCGTCTACTACCAGTAGCAACGAGAATTAAGCGCAACGACTGGAATTCAAAATTCAACCAGTCGCAAGCTACAGTAGTGTTGACCCGCATTGACTTTGCTACAGTAACATGCTGCTGAACGATTTTATCAAATCGCTTCGTCTGGTTCCCACACTTAGCGAAATTCAACGATACCAAGTTCCTTAATCACCCAACACTTCCAGAAGAAATCCGAGCTCATAATCAAGCTTCATCAAAATCTATCATTTGAAAATCTGGAAATCTCGGAATTACTAATTCTCTTCTTAATTATTTCGGGCATTACAAGCCTTGGATCAATTAAGATTTTTAGCGGAATCTGACCAGATGTGAGTGTTAGCCATCGCTGAGTAATCGCGTTCAGCAGTAGTGATGGAAGCTGGTTTCGCAAGTGTTGGATGTCAGCCAGCGTGTTTCTGTAGTGAGTAGCTAAACTACGTCGTTTGGATTAGTTGGAACGATGGCGTTTTGGTTAGCGAGTGAGATACAGATTTGAGGAATTGGTCTTCAGATTTCGATGATATCTGAGTGTTGCGTTGATGGTTAGCATTTCAGATTTGAGTAGCAGGTGACGTGTATAGATGCGACAGTAGATGCGGTGCGATGTCGTTTGAGTAAGTCGAGATCTGTTTGCTGTAGAGAGATCTGTTGTGAAATTCAGAGCTGAGTGGGAAATTAGTTTTGAGACTTAAGTTGTCGATAGGTTTGATTTTTCAGATTTGAGCAGATCTGACATTTATATAGAGAACCTTGCCATTGTTCTTGATTATTCAGCCCCGACACTTAGAAATATTTCCTGTGAGCAAACTCTGTCGCGATACCCTAGCTACTGTTCACCGAACCTTTATCTTATCCGATTGCCGGCGGTAGACAGCTCCGATTGAAGTAAGAGTGGTAGCGCTGGACTCCTCTTGCTAAGACGCTTCGTTTGGTACTGCTTTTGGAAGCTTGCGTGAAGCTGGAGAGGTGTGCGAAGACATCTCCCTTGTGTAGTCTGTTAGCATAAGCGTCGGATTTCGTCTGTCGTTGAGGTAGCTCGTTGGGTGTGAGATCTGTGTTGCTCGGGACCCCGTTGTAGTAATTGTAGCACAGAAGACTTGAGGTACGGAAAACAAAAATTTCTCGAAAAGTGTTCAAGACATTAAATAATCAATCTACAAACATTCATAGGGTGTTCGTAGACAGTTACCTTGCTGGCGTCTAGGCGCCTGGCTCCGACCAGTTTCACGAGGAAACCGGCACTTCAAACTGTAGGCGACGGTAGATTCTCCAATCAGGTCCACGACCGGATTCAATCTTCCTCCAATCAGCCTGCACTAGAAAGCTGATGGATTTTGGCACGGACGGAAACTCCTCGTCGCGATGGCCGGAGCAAGTCCGGCAAGAGGCGGCGGCGCGTGGAGGAGCCGACGGCGGCGCGTGGCCGTGAGGCTTATGGAAGGGGGGCGGCCGACTTTTGCTTGATGGAGGCTAGGTTTTGTGGTGTAGTGCAATTATGTGTTTAGCCCAAGATGTAACTTATAATTATAATTTAATCATGGGCTTGAACCGGCCCAATGGACTTGGGTCACACCCAGGTCCATATGAACATTAGGTTCGTTTAATTCACCACGGTTTTATCATAACTCCGATCGACGATCAGATCGGACCGATCGACGATTCAGATCGGACCGATCGACTCAGTTTCCAAAACTGAGTATTATGATGCGAAAAACAATTTTTCAGATACCTAGTCCAAAATGAAAGTTTTGCCCCTCAACAGCGGGAAATCGCAATTTTACCCCTGTGACTTTTAAGAAGTCGCACTCCCTAAAATCCTCCTCCTATGCTCAACACATTGAGTTTAGTTTCCATGCGGGAATCATGAATCCAGTACTTGTGTGACCCTCAATGGTTCAGGGATACAGCTAGCCGTGGGCCCACAACCATTGCGGCTCCGAAATCACAATTTCGGACTTGCCCAACGGATCATGGTAAAGCGCCTAGCAACATCGCCCCATGATCCCCTAGGTATCACTGATAGTGCCTGCAAGAACCAGTTGGTCGTGGTTAGCGTAGAGTACGATCCTTTCATCACATATATCCCGATCAGATCAACGACCATTGGTAAATCGAGAGTCGCTAGAGATCCGATAGCTATGCATACATCTTGGAGATCGAATAGTGACATCACGAGTGTAACTAGGTAAACCCATTTACCTAAAACACTTCTAGTACTCTGGCCAGAGATTTATACACTATTATCCCCTCAGATAGCATAGGATATCCACGCATGAGAGCGAGCGGTGAATCCTCGACAACGAAGCATCGACTCCTACATGCATCGGGATCTCACCCAATCCCGCCGTCTAATGACCCCAAGTGAGTCGGCAAACGGGTCAAAGTGAGACGCCTATCATGTAGAGTCTCAATGACGTTTCGAGTCGTGAGGACTAATCAGTACAACCAAGATGTGAGGATTCAGATGTCGATTAGTGATAAATTGAATTGATTGGGATTAATCGTGTATAATTTGAGGGTTTTACGAAAGAAATCTGATTTCCTATTGAATTCAGACGTTGCTCTAGTTTTTAGAAAAATCAGTCGCAGCGGTATGGTAGCTTGCGTCTGGATGGATTTCGAATTTCAGTCATTGCGTTTGTGTTGCGTCTGGCAGTCGTTGCGTTTGTGTTAGTTGCAACTGGTAGTCTGCGCGCACAAATACAAGGGTCAACGAGGAAGTGCCACGTGTTGGTTACTATTATGCACGAGGGAACCAGTCGCGGGAGTTTTTCTTTGTGAAGCTGCTGGTTTTTATGCGTCGACTGGAATTGATGATGTGGGCGCTGTGACGTTGTTTGATTAAGTTAAACGCCGTGTTTTGAATGTTGCGACTGGGTGACCAGCTGTGGATTGAGGAACCAGTCGAGGGAGCAACGCGACGTCGTTTTGATAATTTGAAATGCTGCGTTGCGAGGTTTGCGTCTGGTTCCAGTTGTGAGGAATCTACCAGCTTTTGGTTTAGCTTTTCTCTTCTGTATTTCTTGCAGCATTTCCAACGTATTCAATTCGAGTTCCACGTGTCATGCTGAGTATTCAAACAAGATATACTCCCACCGCTTCGAAGGTGGATAACGATAAACAGATTCTTCAACTGCTGTTCATCGTCCTCAGTCGCTGTTCGAAGATCGTTGTTCTTCAGCAGACGCAAGAATCAGCTGTTGTAATAACCAGTCGCAACAACAGGAATCCAGTCGCAACATAAATTCAGTCGCAACATCTCAAAACTCAAAACGATGTCGTTATAACTAATCTCAACGACGTCGTTACATGTCATCAGCTGGTACTACTTCACTTAAAAGAACCAGCAGCTGGTCATACTTCTATTCTAACAGCTGATTTCGCAATAATAGTCGAAACGGTATCGTATCAACATCTCCTGGTGATAATCAAAACGATGACGCATTGATCCCTCGACTGGATAATCAGCAGATAGCAAAATCTCTCGACTGATTTCCAATCTCTCGTCTGGTTGCTAAACGACGACGTATCAAGGCTCATAGTCATAATTCAAAACGCTGTCGTATATTCTCTCAGCTGGAACTAATTTCCCCTCGACTGGTTTGCGTTTAATATCAAAAGGACAACGTCTTACCTACGTCATCATCAACAAGCAGATACAACAATAACCAGCAGATGCGTAAGAAACTCTTGCTGCTGATTTCTCGTGCGTAACAGTAACTAACACGTGGCGCTTTCTCATTGACCCTTCTATTCGCGCGTCTGTTTCCAGTTGAAATCAACACTAATGCTTCAACTGAATTTCAAAATTCTATCAGTCGAGAGCTACAGTAACCTGCTGCTGATTTTATCAAATCGCTTCGTCTGGTTACTGCGTCTGGTTCTTACACTTAGCGTGATTTAATGATCTTCAGTTCATGAATCACCCAACACTTCCAGAAGATATCCGAGCTCATAATCAAGCTTCATCAAATTCTTGAATGTTGAAATTACTCCACTAATCCACTTCTTAATGCTTCTGGGCATTACATCCCATGTTGCTTCTTCAACGACATGTCGATTCCATTGAATCTTCACCAATGGAATAACCTTCGTTCGAAGTTGTTTTTCTTTCCGATCAAGAATCTGAATTGGTTGTTCAAAATAACTCAGAGTTTCATCCAACTCAGCTTCTTCAGTAGGAATAATATGAGAAGCATCAGGAATATACTTTCTCAGCATAGATACATGAAAAACATCATGTATACCCGAAAGAGATGAAGGTAATGCCAGTCGATAAGCAAGATCACCTATCTTCTCCAAAATTTCATAAGGACCAATGAATCTAGGAGACAATTTTCCACGCTTTCCAAATCTGATTGTAGCCTTGAAAGGAGAAATTTTCAAGAATACTTTGTCCCCTGTTTCAAAATTCAAAGGCCTACGTCTGGTATTCGCATATTTGGCTTGTCTATGCTGCACAGTTCTCATCTTCTGCTGAATCAACTTCACTTTCTCAGTCATTTCTCTAATCAAATCTGGTCCCAACTCAGGCACTTCTGAAACATCATCCCAGTATAGGGGTGAACGGCATTTTCTTCCATACAACGCTTCAAATGGAGCCAGTCCAATACTGGCTTGATAACTATTTTTGTACGAAAATTCCACTAATGGTAATGAATCTTGCCATGAAATACCAAAGTCTAGTACTACTGCTCTAAGCATATCCTCAAGAGTTTGAATTGTCCTTTCAGATTGTCCATCGGTTTGAGGATGATAAGAAATGCTTAGATGCAATTTTGTACCCAAAGCTTGTTGCAAGCTACTCCAGAAGTGTGAAGTAAATCGGGGATCTCTATCAGAGACAATTGATTTTGGTATTCCATGAAGTCTTACCACTTCCCGAACATAAAGGTTTTGCCATTTGATCATGTCGATAGGTCATTCGATAGGGAATAAAACACGCAGATTTTGTCAACCTATCGATAATCACCCAAATAGCATCACAACCTCGAGATGATGTTGGTAACTTTGTTACAAAGTCCATGGAAATATGATCCCATTTCCATTCAGGAACTGACAGACCCTGTAATAAACTAGCTGGTTTCTTTCTTTCAGCTTTCATCTGTTGGCAATTCAAACACTTTAAAACAAATTCAGCCACATCAGACTTCATTTGTTTCTACCAGTATTGTTTCTTCAAATCGTTATACATCTTCCTGCCACCAGGATGAATGCTGAATTTACTTCGATGGGCTTCACTCAAAATATGGTTTTTCAACTCCTTAATATCTGGAACAACAAGTCTGCTATTCACATACAATACTTCATCAGCGCTTAATTGATATTCCGATTGGTGTCCAGACTTCACTAGTTCAATAGATTTCTGGATATTCAAATCTCTCTTTTGTGCTTCTTTAATTCAAATCAACAATTCGGGTTCAGCGCTGATAGCAACGTGACTGGGTGACCAGCTGTGGATTGAGGAACCAGTCTAGGGAGCAACGCGACGTCATTTTGATAAGTTGAAACGCTGCGTTGCGAGGTTTGCGTCTGGTTCCAGTTGTGAGGAATCTACCAGCTTTTGGTTTAGCTTGCGTCTGGGTTATTTAACGCCTTGCGACTGGTAGTTGTTGCGAACGTAATTACTACCAGCTGTTGGAGTGAGACGGCGTCATTTTGTTTAGTTGCTACGATGTTGCGTCTGGTTGTTGCGACCGGTTTGTTGAAGGAAAAATGAGTGCCAGTCGTAAGATTTCTACGGTTCACGACGACTGGATTGGTGAGCAGCAGTCGAGAGATTTGAGATGTATATATATAGAGGTGTTGATCGACACTTAGAACAATTGAGAGCCAGATATTTCTTATCTTCTTTCTCAAACCCTCGTCAAGCTACTGTTCACCCGAGACATTTCTTTCATAGATTTTCATCGTTCTCCGCCGAAGATTTGAGTGATTTCGGTGGCGCTGGGTACCCTGTGAACTTATTTTTCGATTGCTACCCATTTGAAGCTGCCGAACGACCTTGGAGAAGGTCGCGAAAGCTGCTGGTTACTAGTCGTGAGTGCTGCCGTGCCCTGTTCGAATTTGTGAGGTAGAATTTGTGGACTTGAGGTACGATTGAGCAGCCCTTAGCAGCTTTGAGCGTGAACATGTCTATATTTCAATGTTGTGAAATCTGTGAAGTTGCTGCTATGTGTTACGTGGAACAGTTTGATGAATTGCTTGAGATATATATTCTGTTTTCACGTATTATGCTTTGTATGCATTTAGCATTGAAATTGAATGGCATTCATGCATACATCTTGAGCTTGAATTGACAGATTTGATTTGATAACCTGATTAGATGCCACGTTGTGACTGGTCGACTGTTGGGTCATGCCTGAAAAGTCCAACGCTATCGTCGGAGCGGTGACTACTGGATACGAGTGTCTACCGCCAAGCTGTGATGGGCTGACGGGCCACGATGATCACGGACCGATGATTTCCCGGTTGATAGATCGTGGTATAGAGGCGACATGATATGATTTTCCGGTTGTTGCACCGGCCTAGCTGACTGACTTCCTCTGACAGCCTCATGCATTCATAGCATTGATTTATAGCATGTTGCATGTTTATCTGCTTAGATAGCTCTTCGTACTGAGGCTTGACCTCATACTTGTTTCCTGCTTTTGTCTTGTTTGGGTCTGCGTTGCCCATTTGCAGGAACTTCAGGTAACCAAGCTGGACAGAGTGGAAGTTCAGCTGGACGATCCCCGCGTCCCTGAGTCCCAGTCTATGTATATGATATGTATTGAACCGGGGGATGCCCCGTGTTATCATGTATTGGGGATCTGTATTTTGATTGTTATTATGTTGTTACCTGTTGCATATGAGTTTGAGTCAACTCATATTTTGAGTATTGAATATTTGAATGTATGATTTGAAGTTCAGGCCCATTGTATTTCAAAAATTTTTAAGCCCTGATTTTAAGCTTCCGTGTTTATGCGCTTATTATGTGTTAATCATTAGTAATTAGCACGGGGCCTGACAAGATCTCGGACTTTTCCACTCGACAAATGATAACCACTT
This sequence comes from Dorcoceras hygrometricum, assembly GCA_001598015.1. NCBI lineage: Eukaryota > Viridiplantae > Streptophyta > Magnoliopsida > Lamiales > Gesneriaceae > Dorcoceras > Dorcoceras hygrometricum. Next base: position 12,516 of record KQ998230.1, read on the forward strand.
GGAAAGTCCGAACGAGGGTAGTTCGATAGATCACCAGGTCACTATCCATCTGCATGCTCAGAACATCACAATGTTCCCTACCAATGAAACATGGTACTTCTCATCGCAGATGCTAGTCTCGAACTCGGGCGGCCTTATCCTCATTTTGACGGCCCAATCGACTAGGAACGTGTTCAGAATACACAGTGACTAATAGATGTGTTTCATGATAGCCGTCATACCCACTATCACATCTAACATACACTATGGTGCATTCTAGGTCTTTATCCAACGCAGTTGTTAACATTATATAACATAATGAAAATAAAGAACGCCATGAATAAATGCGAATATCTATATAAGGATCGTTTCATACAAGAGTCTATAAACCCACACGCCACAAGTTGGCTAGTTGGGCATCTACTCTAACAGTTAGAGGTTGAGCGGGTAACTCCCGTACCTCATCTCCCTGCTGGGATCTGTTAGCCACTATGAGCGCAGTGGGTAGCTCCCACATCTCATGAGTTGAGCAACAACGGGTTGAGCTATGTTTTGCTTCTGGTGCCGTGTGTTGAGATGAGTGGATAGCTCCCATATACACACACCCCGTGGCCACTGTTGTACTGTTGTTCAGTTGATCCGTATCTGTTGATGAGCAGTTCCTTGAGATCTTTGGCTCCCTGTGTTCAGTTGTAGCCTTGTTCTCACGCAAGTTGAGCAACAACGGGTTGAGCTATGTTTTGCTTCTGGTGCCGTGTGTTGAGACGAGTGGATAGCTCCCATATACTCACACACCCCATGGCCACTGTTGTACTGTTGTTCAGTTGATCCGTATCTGTTGATGAGCAGTTCCTTGAGATCTTTGGCTCCCTGTGTTCAGTTGTAGCCTTGTTCTCACGCATAGCATTTGCATATTGTCTGTTGCTTTCCATTTGCTGTTTTATATTGCTCTCCGTACTGGGGTTTGACCCCATGTCCCTCTGGGGCTGGTATTGTTTGCCTGTGTATGTGTTTTCAGGTTACCATGGTTACTCAGCTGGTCATGTAGTTGACCCAGCTGGAGGTGCCCCAGGAGGTGGTTAGAATGTCCCAGTTAGCGTATAACATATATGTATAAGCACTGTTATCCGGGGAGTTCCCTGTGCTTTATTGTATTTTAAGTTGTATTTCGATAGCGCTTGTATTTGTTAAATGTTGTACTGTTGTACTGAGTGATTTTAAAACTGAGATATTTTGAGTATGATTGTAATTTAAATTATGTTATCTTTCAGTCAGGCCAAAAGCGAAAATTTTAACCACTATTTTATTTCTTCCGCTAGAGTTTGTGTGGTTTAACTCTGTGTTTGTGCACGAGGCCTGACATTTTTGGTATCAGAGCTTAAGCTGGGATAAGATCGATTTTTTTGATCACACTTGAGTCTAGGCACAGTGTTGCTTGTTGTATGTGCATGACAATGTGATTTATGTGTTATGTGGATTATTTCTTGCTCTGTGATCTTACCCTCTTAGTACCGTTCTAGATGCCGCCTAGACGTAGGGGTAGAGGTAGAGGGCAGTTTCAGGAAGAGTCCGAAGGTCAGAACGAGGAAGTGCAGCGTAGTGTTCCTCGTCGTGGATGCGATAGACAGGTTGAGATTGAGGTAGATGAGCTGGCAGCCCGTGTGGACGACATGGAACTGGTGATGGAGAGGTTTCAGCGGATGAATCCTCAGACGTTAATGGTGATGAGCCTAGTTCTGATGTGGAGTCCTGGTTGCAGCATATTATCGGGCTTTTTGATCGTGTCAGGTATGATGATGTTGGGGAACCGTGGCGGATCCGGATCCCGTCTCCTGGCGAGGCAGCTGAAGAACAAAATTAGGCCGGGAAACGTTCAATACAATTCAATAATAACACAATATGAACCAATAATAGGGTGTTTAGTCAGTTACCTGGCTGGCGTCTAGGCGCCTGGCTCCGACCAGTTTCACGAGGAAACCGGCACTTCACGGTAGGCGGCGGTAGATTACGTCAATCAGGTCCACGACCGGAAGGGAGACTCCTTCGTCAGCCTACACTAGAAGGCCTGACGAGATCGGCACGGATGGAAACTCCTCGAAAAGTTGGCCAGAACAAATTCGGGCGTGGCAAGGCGGCGGCGGCGGCGCGTGGAACCGGCGGCGGCCGTGAGGTACGTGAGGAGGGAGGCGGCATGAGCTTTTTAGGGTTACGGTTAAGTGTAATCAAGTTGTTTTGATTAAAGCCTCTAAGTCTATTTAAATAGACTAGTGATAAACATGGACCGGCCCAACGGGCCCGAGTCCAACGTATGAACATTCGGTTTATCCCTATCACCGTGACTTCATCATAACTTCGATCGCCGATCAGATTGGACCGATCGACTCAGTTTCCAAAACTGAATACTATGATCTGAAAAACCATTTTTCAGAACCCCAGTGCAAAATGACCGTTTTGCCCCTCAACAGCGGAAATCACGATTTTGACCCCTGTTGACTTTTAGGAAGTCGCACTCCCCAAAATCCTCCTCAAGTGCTAAACACATTGAGCTTAGTTTCCATGCGGGAATCATGAGTCCAGTACTTGTGTGACCCTCAATGGTTCAGGATACAGCTAGCCGTGGGCCCGCAACCATTGCGGCTCCGAAATCACGATTTCGGACTTGTCCAACGGATCATGGTAAAGCGCCTAGCAACATCGCGCCATGA
>KQ998231.1:6817-20210 GCA_001598015.1 Dorcoceras hygrometricum
AAATTTCAATCTTAATAAACATAAAAGTCGTTACTAAAATTCTGGACTAAATTGCGAATAAACACAATTCATTGCTGCTGAAATGCGGAACAAAGGAAACAATGAAGTGGGTTCGAATTGAAAGACCCAAAAATTTCAATCTTAATAAACATAAAAGTCGTTACTAAAATTCTGGACTAAATTGCGAATAAACACAATTCATTGCTGCTGAAATGCAGAACAAAGGAACCAATGAAGTGAGCGGAAGTAATACCAAATTCTGATAAACGCTTTTTCATAACAAGTGAATGAAATCAGCTGTAAGGGTATACAAAACATGGAACTAAATCCTCGGTTGATAAAATAACATACGCGGAACTGATATACCAGCTGATAAAAATACGAGTGAACTTGCATATATCTTTACACCAAAAGTTCATACAGATTTCTACAAAAATGAGGAACTAGAAATCTGTTAACATACAAAACCATAACTAATGTTCTGTACATCAAAATCAAAAAGGAACAACGAAATATGTCCACGATAAACACCACTGTCCAACCAACCACTCTCCATCCAGCTCCTTACTGCCCATTACCTGCACTCAATGAAAACTAGTGAGCCAAAGGCTCAGCAGGTAAAATCTGGAATAGCAAAATCATGCAATAGAAACTGATACTGTAACTGGAATCTGAAAGCTGAATACATAAATGAATTCTGAATACGCTTTAGAATAAACAAGCGCAATATATAACTGAGAATTCTGATAGAAACTGAAAGCATAAAACATAATCAAATTCTGAAAACATTTTCTTTAAACATTCTATGGAGCTGTGATTAAAATCACACTTGCGCTCTTCTGAAATTATGACAACACTTTAAACATTTTGGTCCAATTCGTTTGATCAAACTCCTGATATCAGTCTCTAGCACTATGGCTCATGGTGAAGGGATATACAAATCCGTCGACCTATACACCTGATCCTTCCTCTGTTGAAAGGGCACACGGTTCATCAGCCACGCACTCACCCTTCCTCTGGGGACCCTCTTTGTTGTCATAACTTAAAATATTTTCTAAAACATCATTCTGCTCTTTCTTTTCTTTCTAAAATCTGTTTTCTTTCTCTCTTGTACGAATTACTGGTTTTCTCTTGTCTAATGATGTTCTGGAACTTCAAGGGATTTCTCTGTAGAACTTACGAAGATGAAAACTGAATAAAAGCTCTCAAATCTTGTTCAATTGAATCGAATAACCTTTTGAACTGAAACGGAAATGAATAAGAAATCAAATTATGAAATTTCGTTATCTGTTGAAGAAAACGAAGAATGAACAGTAACCAGCTGCAATGAACAGTACCAGTCGCAAGACTAATACCAGCTTCAATGATCAGTACTTAGAAACAAATAAAGCAACTGCTGAAATATCAAAATGGAATACATCTGCTGGTGAACAGTGCATCTGCTGAATGTTACGAAAACAACGCAACTGCTGAAATATCAAAATGGAATACATCTGCTGGTGAACAGTGCATCTGCTGAATGTTACGAATACAACGCAACTGCTGAAATATCAAAATGGAATGCATCTGCTGAATTTTACAAACGCAACTGCTGAATACCAATAGCTGATGAACAAACTATCAACTGATGAACAAACTATCAGCTGATGAACAAACTATCAGCTGATGAACAATAAAATATGCAACAGCTAAACATGAAATAGTGCGACTGCTGGTCGCAACTACTGAACTCAAACAATGCGACAGCTGAAATCTATACTTAGAATATTTTCAACAAAGAAATATCAGTCGTGGTATAAGAACCAGATTTCAGACTTAACCAGGTTAATGACGATGGTTTTCCTTTGTCTGAAGAATTCAAAATATCTAAAGAAATTTCTGGAAATGATCGAATAAGCTACTTGTAAGCTACTTCGATGAAATTTCTGAAGAAAACTCAAGAATCTACTGGATGAACATCACCAAACCATTTTCTAAAACATCTCTTTGGATCAAAATACAGTAAAACGCAACCTTCATAAAAACAGAGCATGAACTTTCTGGTTTTGAAGAACAGCCGAAGCCATCTTCCTTTCTTTAAAATCTCATATAATCATGCAAACAGAATTGAATATATGCTTTCACTGAGTAGGCAAGAAACAGAGTTTACTTGCCTGAATTCTTGAACACAACTGCAGTAGAAATCCAGCAAATCACCAACACTCCGATCGCCTCCTTTAAAAAGCTTTAAAACTTTTGCTCGGTTTCTTATAGAGAGAGCACCGCTTTGAACTAATTTATTTTCAAGATAATGATGCATGAAGCAGCTAACATCCTATATATATATGATTTAAAATTCCTAAGGAAAGAACCACGTTTTAATCAAGATGATCAAATATCCTAAAAGCGTACTCTGTTTTTAAAATAAAATGATGCACATGAAAACCGAACAAATTTTAGTTAAAACAATAGGATTCGATCGACTTGCTATAATTGGCTAAACAGCTGCTGCAATCGTATTCTAACATTTGAAATTTAGCTCTTAATTGATAAAAAGCTAAACAATATATATCTGAATTCTGAAACTCGATAGAAACAGAGTTTAATAGAATAGCATTGTAATCCCTCAATCTCAAATCTTTCTAATTTGTGGCCTCTAAAATATCTGGGCATTACAAAGCCTTTCTCCAAGAGATCTCTCAACTGATCCTTCAGCTCTTTCAATTCTGCTGGCGCCAATCGATAAGGAGCTCTAGAAATCGGGGCGGTACCGAGCACCAACTCGATGCTGAAATCAATCTCATGTCTCGGAGGGAATCCGGGAATCTCATCTGGAAACACGTCGGGAAACTCTCGGACGATCGGAAGGTCACTCAACTCCAATCGAGGCTCTTGGGAACTATCAAGCGCATAGATCATGAATCCAGCATTATCCAGCGATAGCAGGCTAAACATCTCCATGGCGGACACCAGTGGAATCTTCGAGCGCGAGTCAGCATCGTAGAACTCCCACTTCTCACCCGAGTCAGGGCAAAATCTCACCATACCATGGAAACAACCAACGGTAGCCTTATAGCTAGACAATACGTCCATTCCTAAGATGCAATCAAAATCTCGGATTCCCAAAACAATCAGATTGGACATTAAAACATGCTCATCAAATCGAAGCACACAATCCAACACCACTTCACGGGACCACAGACTCACACCAGCAGGAGTGGACACGGAAACAACATCACACAATGGGAAAGAACTCAACCCATGCTCACAAACAAACATCTCATAAATAAAAGAGTGTGATGCACCAGTGTCAAATAAAACTCTCGCAGGATAATCGAAAATAGAGAATGTACCTACGATCACTATGGCAGGCGTCTCCTCAGCCTTCTCTCTCGTCAAAGCGTTCTCCTGAGCCTGCTGTGGAATCTGGAACTGAGGTCTCGATGGTGCTCCAAACCTAGAAGGCTCACGGGGTTGTAATCCAGATCGCTGGGTAGGGGCAGGAAACTGCGGTCTCTGAGAAGAACCACCAGCTGATCCCTGCTGCGAAGGAACTGAAGACTGACCCATCAACAAAGGACATACTCTCTGAAAATGTCTGGGCTGTCCACAGTTATGGCAAAACCCCTAAACTCCATGACACTGCGAAGTCGGATGCCTTCCTCCGCACTGACCACAAAGCACGCCGCCAGAACCACTGCCAGAACCAAAACTCGCAGAACCAGAGGAACTCGAATTCGCCTTCTTCTTGAACAGTTTCCCTCGAGGTCGAAACCTTTGGCGATTCGACTACTGTTGCTGCTGCTGCGACCCCTGAGGAGAATAAAAAGATTGCGATGCATCCTGAACAGGCTGATAGGTGCGTCCAGTAGTCGGCTGAATCGGAGCTTCAACCTCCAACAGACTCTCCTCAATATCTACTGCTCTGTTCACCGCATCAATATAGGTCGCAGGTGAACCAGACAAAACCATCCGGTACAGATCAGGCCTCAAGCCCTTCAGAAATTTGTTCCTCTTCATTCTCTCCTGGTTGGCCATCCGGTACAGATCAGGCCTCAAGCCCTTCAGAAATTTGTTCCTCTTCATTCTCTCCTGGTTGGCTACATGTGGCACATACATCAAAAGAGCAGAAAATTGTCGGGCATACTCAGCCACTCGCAGGTTACCCTGCTTCAAGTTGTCAAACTCCCGCTCCCGAATGTTGCAGTAGGAATCCGGGGTATACTCCTGTCTGAACGCCTCACAGAAGCTCTCCCAGGTAATCACAGCCCCACTATCACGAAGGATACGAGAAGTACCTCTCCACCAGCGCTGAGCAACGTCTCTCAGCTGCAGCACCGCCAGCTTCAGTCTCTTCTCGGGAGAATACTCTAGAGTATCGAACAACTCCTCCATTTGAACTAACCAAGCCTCAGCCATCGCACCACCCTCGGCTGCAGAAAATGTCGGAGGGTTCATCCGCTGAAACCTAGCTAAGACCAAATCCATCTCACCTATCTGTCTAGTAACATTCTCAACCTGCTGAAAGTCATCATCACTGCCAGCTCTAGACTCCTCCTCAGTACGTCTAGTCGTCCTATCTCTTCCTCTCCTCGGCGGCATCTAATCAAGTCTAGAGGTAAGATCTCACAGCAGATGTATTACATAAACAGATAAAGATCACATAAGTCATAGAGTCAATCAAAATCAAATCAAAACTCTGTGCCTAGACTCAAGTGTGATCAAAGGAAATCGAGCTTATCCCAGTTTAAGCTCTGATACCAAAAATGTCAAGTCCCGTGCTAATAAACAGAGATTATAGCACAAATAAGCACATAATAGCGGAAGCATAAAATCAGGGCTTAAAAATTTTTCGAAATAAGTTGGGCCTGGACTCAAAACATACATTCAAAATATCAATACTCAAAATACGAGTTGACTCAAACTCATATAAAACAGGTAACATCAATTATCAATTCAAATACAGATCCCCAAAATACATATGACACGGGGCATCCCCTGGGTTCGATACATAAATAAAATAACTGGGACTCATGGGAACGGGGATCGAACAGCTGAACCTCCACTCTGTCCAGCTTGGTTACCTGAAGATCCTGCAAGTGGGTAACACAGACCCAAACAACACAAAGCAGGAAAAGAAATACGAGGTCAAGCCTCAGTACGAAGAACCATCAAAACAGCTAATCATGCAACATGATATAAATCAATGCTATGAAATGCGTGAGGGCTATCAAGGATCGGATAGCTAGACCAGTGTATCAACTGGAAAATCATCACCAACAGCCTCTATACCCGCACGGTGTATCAACCGGGGAAATCATCGGTCCGTGATCTTCAGAGCCCGTCAGCCCATCACAGCTCGGTGGTAGACACTCGAATCCGGTAGTCACCACTCCGATGATAGCGTTGGACTTTTCAGGCACGACTCATCAGTCGGCCAGTCACAACGTGGCTTTCAATCAGGTCATCAATCAATCTGTCAACAGGCTCAAGATGTATGCATGGATGCCATTCATAAATCAATGCTCGATGCATACAAATCACATTACGCGAAACAGAAAATAAATCAATCAACAAAACACATTCTGCTCATGCAATTACAATCATCAAAATCAACCAGATTTCACAGCCTGAAATATACGCATGCTCAAGCATCAAAGCTGTCCAGGGTTTCTCCAATTCGTACCTTCAACAACTGATTTCTACCTCAACAGATTCACAAGTCACGGCACAAACAATTGAAGCAAGTCAGTCTTCTTCTGCTACAGCAATCACGGTAGAGACTCCCTGGAATTCGAATCTGTACTATGTATCTAACAATCAGTTAAATTCGAACTCAACATCTAAGGTTCTAAGGTCCAGTAGCATAATTCAACCACCGAATCCTACACAGTACTTCTCAACTCTTAAAAGAGGCTTAAACTTGGCAAGGAATCACTTACCCAAAATCACACAACACCCAAAGAACGCTCTACCAGATTTCTCCAGAAATCTTCGCACACCAGCAGCTTCATGCTCTATTCCACAAGCCGTTCTACAGCCTCTAATGGGTAACAATCGGAAGAGCAAGCCTCAGGGAGTTTAGCGCCACTCAAACAGTCGAAAACAAAGGCTGAAATCGATAGAAATCTAGGGAAGAAATGTTCAGGTGAACAGTGTTCTAGGGTTAGAGACAAAGGTCGACAATCGGGAGAAATTTCTCTAAGTATGGAATCTGATAAAATGATCGAAGGCCAAAGGTTCTAATATATATACACACGAGAAATCTGTTAAAATAACCACCGACAGAAACAGATTCCACAACTTCTGAACGCAAGCACTAATAGCGACCAATAACGGGAACAGTACGTAGCTGATGAAGAAATGTCCACCGACCAAACAGTACAATTACTGATAACAGATTCTTCAACAGTGCGAAGCTCACGGCAGCAATCGCAACGCAACACAACGAGTGCTAATCAAAACGACATCGCTCCGGACACGTCAGCAAATCTGATCAAAGCGCTACGCTACAACAGATCCCTACAGAGCAAAATCGACGTCGCGCAACCTATGTCATCATATCTGATGAACTAAACGCCCACAACAACGATCGCTAGCACGAAACCAATACGACGTCGCCTCCACTAATATAAACGATGGCGTTTTGCACCCGCTACAGGAACTTGCTGTCAACAGATATCACCAAAAAGTTGACCAACACGTGTCGTTTTCTCGTTAATCCTCGCACTCGCGCACTTGCTGCCAACAGCAACCTCTTCAAGCACTACTAATGCATAACGAAACGGCGACGCATCACTCATTAGCTAAAGTAGAAGTCTGAAATGCGCTACAACATATTTCACGAAACTGCAGCATATCACTTCTAAAAGCCAAGGAATCAGATTTCACCAAAAATTCGAAATTCTGAAATCTGAAAATCACAAATATAAAATCTCCTCACAGCTGTGGACTATTTTTTGAAATGGGTAGAAGCCGAGGCATTATCCCGGATAACTGAAGGAGAAGTGCTTAAATTTCTGTGAAAGAATATAGTATGACACTTTGGGATCCCACGAAAAATCATATCTGATAATGGTCGATGTCAGGCCCCATGCTAATTAACAAGGATTAATAGCACAAAAACGCGGAAGCATAAAATAGGGCTAAAAATTTTCGAAATAAAGTTGGGCCTGAACCAATTCGTATCTTCAAAATAGTCATAATCAAAATATAAGTTTAAATCTAAACTCATACAACAACAGGCAATCTCAAATAACAATTCAGATACAAATCCCCAATACATAAAAATACAGGGCATCCTCCAGTTCAATACATAATAATATAGTAAATGGGACTCAAGGGAAAGGGGATCGACCAGCTGAAGTTCCAGTCTGTCCAGCTTGGTTACCGGAAGATCCCGCAATTGGGCACACAGACCCAAACAACACAAGGCAGGAAAAGAAATACGAGGTCAAGCCTCAGTACGAAGAGCTATCTAAAAATAGCAAATCATGCAACATGCTATATCTCAAGTTATGAAATGCATGAGGCTGTCAAAGGAATCGGTCAACAAGGCCTGCTAATCAGCTGGCAGTAATCTCAATCGAGCCTCTATACCCGCACAGTGTATCAACCGAGGAAATCATCGGTCCGTGATCGTCAGGCCCATCATCCATCACAGCTCGGTGGTTTTCAGACACAACCAATCAGTCGGTCACCACTCCGATGATAGCGTTGGACCTTTCAGGCACGACACATCTGTCTACCGGTCACAACGTGGCTCTATCTCAGGTTCTCAATCGATAAATCAGGCTCAATATGTATGCATGAATTCCATTCAATAATCAATTCTCAATGCATACAATATCAGTACGTGAAAACAGAACATCAATAAACTACACAAGGTAACAACTGCTCATGTAAACATAGCATCATCTCAAACAGATCTCAATAACATGAAATATAGACATGATCATGCTCATAGCTGTTTACAGCAGCTCAACCCGCACCTTCAGTTCTCGGTATGCTATCTCAACAGTTCTCACCAGGCACGACTACTCAACCTGCCCAACTGCTTCCTCACTGGTCACGGCACAATGCAGAAGCTGTCCAGGAGCTAAATTCGAAAGCTCAAGAGAGCTGAAGAACTCTCGGGTCTGGTCTGGCGAAAACAATCGAGCAACACTGCTATTTCGCGATCCCTCTCCAACGTCCACTCAGATCACCTAACAGGTATCAATCGAAAGAGCAACTCGGGACGAGCTCAGAGCCACAAATCTCGCTCCAAACCACGGCGGAAATCGACGGCAATCTACCGAAGAAGGGTTCAAATGAACAGTATCTATCGAGGGTTTCGAAGAAGGAGATAAGAAATATCGGGGTCGAAAAATACTTTAAGTGTCGAGCAGCACTTGGTATATAAATCCCTCAAGTCACTACTGATATCCTCAAGTCACTATTGTTATCCTCAATTCAGATCCCTCATATGCTAAGGCAAACGTCCCTCCAAACTGAATCCACCTTTCACCCTCTGCTGATACAATTCAGACATTCCAATGCCCATATAACTCATATAGCAAACGACGTCGCCCCAACTTATCAAAACGACGTAGCATAGCTCCAACAGCTGAAACAGATATCTTGCACTAGCAACAGCTGAACTACGTTAACAACACCAGTGGTCAACTCAGCTGTGTTGACTACCACGTGGCTCCTTCTCTCACACGTGCGCTAACGATAACAGCTGCTCCTCGCTAAACCCTCACTGCTGCGTTGACTAGCGTTGACATCTGTTTATGCCACTGCTGAATACCAACGTCTGAATGCTCACAATTTCTCGCGCAAAGGCGCTGCTGGCCTAGCTTCTTCCCAGCGATGCACCTCAAATCTGAATTACTACTGGAATCATTTCCCGATAGGAAAATGCAACTGCTGGACTCCAAATTCGACGCAGATATCACTCGCTAACCAGCAATCACAATTTCCGTGACAAATCTTAATCCAAAAGCTGATTAACCATTAAATCATACTTAACAGATTTCTAGTCCTCACACTCTCCCCCACTAGAAATCGATTTCGTCCTCGAATTCAGTTAAGTCATCAAATCAAGATCACAACAGCAAGATAGCTTATTTATGGCACGCTATACTAGACACCATTCCTTAAACTCATGCCATACTGCTTAGCAAAACTCAACACTAAACAGAATCTCAATTCAGCAGCAAAGTCACTTGAATCACAAAATCAAAGTTACCTGAAACGCTGCTGCTATAGCTCAAACAGATAAGGCCACTCCTGCCTCATCTTTTCCTCAACTTCCCAGGTAGCTTCTTCACGTCCATGCTTGCTCCATTGGACCATCACCAACGGTATCACCTTATTCCTCAGTTGCTTCTCCTTCCTACCCAGAACCTCCACTGGATATTCAACATAGCTCAGGGTCTGGTCTAGCTCTACTTCATCAGTCCTCAGCACATGGGATGGATCTGGCTCATATTTTCTCAACATTGACACATGAAAAACATCATGCATCGCTGCTAACTCATCAGGCAGCTTCAATCTATAAGCCAATCGTCCAATACGCTCAACAATCTCAAAGGGACCAACGAATCGAGGAGCTAACTTACCCTTGAATCTGAATCTCATAACACTCTTGAAAGGATAAATCTTGAGAAATACACGATCACCAACCTCAAATTCTAACGGTCTGCGTCGCTTATTAGCATAGCTAGCATAACGGTCTTGTGCAGCTTTCATTCTACTCCGAATCAAATCAACCTGATCTTTCATATGTTGCACAAACTCAGGAGTAGAAAGCTGTCTTTCACCAACCTCTTCCCAACAGATCGGTGATCTACACTTGCGACCATACAAAGCTTCAAACGGAGCCATTCCAATAGTCACTTGGAAGCTGTGTTGTAGGAAAACTCAACTAAGGACAAATAATCCTGCCAGCCACCACTGAAATCCATCACAACTGCACGCAGCATATCTTCTAAAGTCTGAATGGTCCTCTCAGATTGGCCATCTGTCTGGGGGTGATAAACTGTACTCATAGCCAATCTTGAACCCATCGCTGCTTGCAAACTCTTCCAAAATCGAGAGGTGAATCTCGGATCTCTGTCTGACACTATCGAAACAGGCACTCCATGCAATCTAACCACATGGTCGACATATAATTTCGCCATTTTCTTCATCAAACACCTCACGTCATAGGGAATGAAATGGGCTGACTTCGACAGTCTATCAATCACAACCCAAATCGCATCGCATCCCCTACTCGATCGAGGCAAATGAGTCACAAAATCCATGGAGATGTGCTCCCAATTCCACTGGACACTTCTAAACTCTGCAACAATCCACCAGGTCTCATCCTCTCAGTCTTGACCTGCTGGCAATTCAAACATCGAGCAACAAAACCAGAAATATCGCTCTTCATGCGCATCGCATCCCCTACTCGATCGAGGCAAATGAGTCACAAAATCCATGGAGATGTGCTCCCAATTCCACTGGACACTTCTAAACTCTGCAACAATCCACCAGGTCTCATCCTCTCAGTCTTGACCTGCTGGCAATTCAAACATCGAGCAACAAAACCAGAAATATCGCTCTTCATGCCTTCCCACCAGTAGTGAGACTTTAAAGCATGGTACATCTTCTTATCCCCCGGATGCACTCTACAACGACTGCAATGCGCTTCATTCAGAATAGTCGCTTTCAAATCAATCAAGTTGGGAACCACTAATCTACCACGAATCTCAGACACCCATCCGAAGCAACAGAGAAATATTTAGACAGACCATTCTGGGCCTTAATCCTCAACTCATGGATATATTGATCAGTCCTCTGCGCCTCTCTGATGTCACTCACAATCTGTGGTTCAACCTGAATCGAAGAAACTATGAAGTACTGATCACTCGGCTGGAATCGCCAATCAGAAGTACTCAACTGCTCGTGGACTCTCGAGATACTCAAGGATGTTAGCATCGCAGGCTGGGCTTTCCTACACAAAGCATCGGCTACCAAGTTCATCCGCCCAGGCTGATACTGTATCTCGCAATCAAAATCCTTAAGCAAATCCATCCAACGACGTTGCCTCATATTCAGATCCGACTGGGTGAAGATATACTTCAAACTCTTGTGGTCGGTGTACACCACAAACTCCTCACCATACAGATAGTGTCACCATATCTTCAAGACAAACACAATCGCCGCCAACTCTAGATCATGAACGGGGTATCTCATCTCATGAGGCTTCAACTGTCGAGACGCATACGCAATCATGTACCCGTTCTGCATCAAAACACACCCTAAACCACTCAGAGAATCATCGGATCACACCACAAAACCTTCCGAACCCGAAGGCAAGGCAAAAACAGGAGCAGTGGTCAACTTCTCCTTTAGCATCTGAAAACTCGACTCACACTCATCAGTCCAAACAAACTTCCTATCCTTCTGGGTCAAATGAGTCATCGGCCTGGCTATCGAAGAAAACTTCTCAATGAAATGCCTATAATAGCCAGTCAATCCCAAGAAAATACGGATCTCGGAAACATTCCTAGGCCGCTCCCAGTTAAGAGCTGCTTCGACCTTACTAGGATCCACAGAAATTCCTTGCGCTGAAATCACATGACCCAAGAAAATAACTCTGTCTAGCCAAAATTCACACTTGCTGAACTTGGCATACAGTTGTGAGTCTCTCAGTCTCTGCAACACTAGCCTCAAGTGCTCTTTATGCTCTCTTAAACTCCTCGAATACACCAAGATATCATCTATGAAGATAATCACGAATCGATGGATGTACTCGCTAAAGACGCGATTCATCGAATCCGTGAACACAGCAGGAGCATTCGTCAATCCAAATGGCATCACAAGAAACTCATAATGCCCATCTCTAGTTCGAAAACCTTTCTTCGTTACATCAGCGTCTCTAATCCGCAACTGATGATAGCCAGATCTCAAATCAATCTTCGAGTACACGGCCGATCCTTGCAACTGATCGAACGTCATCAATCCTCGGCAAAGGATACTTGTTCTTCACTGTCGCTTTGTTCAACTGCCTAAAGTCAACGCACATCCTCATAAATCATAATGCCCATCTCTAGTTCGAAAACCTTTCTTCGTTACATCAGCGTCTCTAATCCGCAACTGATGATAGCCAGATCTCAAATCAATCTTCGAGTACACGGCCGATCCTTGCAACTGATCGAACGTCATCAATCCTCGGCAAAGGATACTTGTTCTTCACTGTCGCTTTGTTCAACTGCCTAAAGTCAACGCACATCCTCATAAATCCATCTTTCTTCTTCACAAACAAAATCGGAGCTCCCCAAAGGCGACATACTCGGTCTAATGAAGCCTTTCTCAAGAAGATCTCTCAACTGATCCTTGAGTTCTTTCAACTCTGCTGGCGCCAACCGATACGGAGCTCTAGAAATCGGGGCTGTACCAGGCTCCAACTCTATACTGAAATCAATCTCTCGTCTTGGAGGGAATCCAGGAATCTCGTCTGGAAACACATCTGGAAACTCTTGAGCAATCGGAACATCGCTCAACTCCACTCTTGACTCACGGGAAACATCTAGGGCATAGATCATAAACCCTGAATTCTCTAGCGACATCAAACTAAACATCTCCATGGCTGACACCATAGGAATCTTAGGTCGCGAATCAGCACCATAGAACTCCCATTTCTCTCCAGATCGAGGCCTAAACCTCACCACACCATGGAAACAATCAACGGTCGCTCTATTCTCAATCAGCACATCCATACCCAAAATGCAATCAAAATCTCGAATTCCCAAAACAATCAGATTGGTCATCAAAACATGCTCATCAAATCTAATCAAGAAATCCAACACCACCTCTTGTTGGCGCAGCGGCGGATCCGGATCCCGTTCCCGGGGATGCAGCGGAAGTTTCAAAATTTGCCCCGGAAACGTTCAATACATAACAAATATAAAGCAATAAAACATACATAGGATGTTTTAGAGCGTTATCTTGATGGCGTATAGGCGCCTGGCTCCGACCAGATTCATGTTAGAGTAGATGCCCAACTAGCCAACTTGTGGCGTGTGGGTTTTTATAGACTCTTGTACAAACGATCTTTATATATGATATTCGCATTTTCTTATATGGCATTCTTTACTTTCATTATGTGTGTAATGATTTACAATTGCGTTGAGTAAAGACCTAGAATGCACTAAAGCGTATGCTAGATGTGATAGTGGGTATGACGGCTATCATGAGCGCCTGGCTCCGACCAGATTCATGTTAGAGTAGATGCCCAACTAGCCAACTTGTGGCGTGTGGGTTTTATAGACTCTTGTACAAACGATCTTTATATATGATATTCGCATTTTCTTATATGGCATTCTTTACTTTCATTATGTGTGTAATGATTTACAATTGCGTTGAGTAAAGACCTAGAATG
>KQ998231.1:57913-98254 GCA_001598015.1 Dorcoceras hygrometricum
GAGGATTCACCGCTCGCAGACATGCGTGGATATCCTATGCTATCTGAGGGGATAATAGTGTATAAATCTCTGGCCAGAGTACTAGAAGTGTTTTAGGTAAATGTGTTTACCTAGTTACACTTGCGATGTCACTGTTCGATCTCCAAGATGTATGCATAGCTATCGGATCTATAGCGACTCTCGATTTACCAATGGTCGTTGATCTGATCGGGATATATGGATTGAAAGGACCGTACTGTATGCTAACCACGACCAACTGGTTCTTGCAGGCACTATCAGTGATACCTAGGGGATCATGGGGCGATGTTTCTAGACGCTATTACCATGATCCGTTGGGCAAGTCCGGAATTGTGATTCCGGAGCCACAATGGTTGTGGGCCCACGGCTAGCTGTATCCCTGAACCATTGAGGGTCACACAAGTACTGGATTCGAGATTCCTGCACGGATACTCAGCTCAATGTGTTCAGCATACGAATAGGATTTTGGGGAGTGCGACTTCCTAAAAGTCAACAGAGGTCAAATCGTGATTTGCCGATGTTTAGGGGCAAAACGGTCATTTTGCACTGGGGTTCTGAAAAATGGTTTTTCAGATCATAGTATTCAGTTTTGGAAACTGAGTCGATCGGTCCGATATGATCGGTGATCGGAGTTACGATGAAGTCTCGGTGATGGGGATGAACCGAATGTTCATCCGTTGGACCCGGGCCCGTTGGGCCGGATCCAAACCCATCACCAAGTCTATTTAATTAGACTTAATCTTCATTATAACATAACATAACAACTAAAAACCCTAACCCTAAGTGTGCGCCGCCCCCTCTCCTCTCCAAAAGCCGCCGCCGCCGTGCGCTGCCGCCGCCGCCTCTCTTCGCCGGAAATCGTTCCGACCAATCTTGACGAGGAGAATCCGTCCGCGCTGATCTCGTCAGGCCTTCTAGTGCAGGCTGACGAAGGATTCTCGCATCCGGTCGTGGACCTGATTGACGTAGTCTACCGCCATCTACCGTGAAGTGCCGGTTTCCTCGAGAAACTGGTCGGAGCCAGGCACGAGTTGCCAGCAAGGTATTCTACGAAACACCCTATGAATGTCATAGATTGATTGTTTATTTGTAACTGTATTGATCGTCTCCCGGCAAATTTTTGTTCTTCCGCTGCCTCGCCGGGAGGCGTGATCCGGATCCGCCGTGGTTCCCCAACAGTGGTATCAGAGCCAAGGTTTTCGGATCTGATCAATACAGTATTGCCTTATTATATCTAATGTTTCAATTTTTCAGAATCAAAACGAAAAATCGACATCGCATCGGCCACGGCGCCTCCGCGCATGGCGGCGCATCATCATCCCCGCCGCGCGCACGAGCGCGTGCGACGCCTTCGCGCTGGCCGCGCATGGGGCATGACCTCTGGGCATGTCCAGCGCAACGGTTGCGGATGATTGGGCGGCGTCGTGCGCTGCTGGCCGCGCAGGAGATGCGCGCTGGTCGCGCATCACGGCCACGCTGTTCGCGCGAGAGGCGGCGCCTTGTCGCACGCTTGCCGCGTGGTTGATGCATGCTGGTCGGACGCTGGACGCTGCTGGACGCTGCTGGTCGCGCGAGGAGGTTGGCTGTTGGACGCACAACGTGCGCACGGCCGTGCGTCGCGCTTGGCGCGGCGTCGTGCGCTGCCGCCGCGAGTTTTTCGTGGTGGCGGCGCCGCCGGCTGCCGCCGCTCCGGCGAAGCTCCGGTGATGTCGTGACGGCTGAATTCTTCTAGGGTTTAGTTCGGGCCTGTCCCGGGCCGCCGCCGGCTGCCGCCGCTCCGGCGAAGCTCCGGTGATGTCGTGACGGCTGAATTCTTCTAGGGTTTAGTTCGGGCCTGTCCCGGGCAGCCTGTGAAGTTTTCGGGCCGATATACGATATCGGGCCCGTTTTGGTCGATTTTGAAATTTTGAGATTTTTGGGCCTAAAATTGTTTTAAGCCCAATATGATATAATTAAAATTTGCAAAATGTGATTTTAATTATAAAATATGATTTTGTAATGAAATATGATTTTGTTGATTAAAATTTGATTTTATCGACGAAATACGATTTTATTATAAAATGCGATTTTATGATTAAAATATGATTTTGCGATAAATAATAGGATTATTTAATTTATGCATGTTAATTAGATTATCTGCATGATTGGGATGATCGAGAGCCGTGCCCAATTTGTTAGGTGTATGCGATAGGTTTTTGTGATTCGGTTTGTATATATTTTGATTATCATTTAAAGTGGGCCTGTTTGTGGCCCGTTCCCACCCCTTGTTAAATGTATCCCTTGTATGTCATGGTATATTTAAATGTAAATTACTAGATTTAGTGGGAGGACATCCGAAGACGGTGGACAATGACGATCAAGATATTGAAGACCGAAAATCTGTAAAACCGGAAGCTTTGTAATAGGATTGCATTGCATATTGCATTACCCCTAGGATTGGACCCAGGTCCGTGACTTGCAACCACGGACCGCATAGCTCTCGCGATCGATCATCCCAATGTTTCTTTATATATGTTGATATATAGTTAATTGAATCCGCATGTTGCATGTTTTAAATTTGATTTAAAATAAATGCATGAGACCAAAGTTTTTCAAAAATAAAATCCCTCGTTTTAAATGTGATTTAAAATTTATATCAAGATAAATGTTTATTCGATAAACTAAAGGGTATTTAAAATTGTTTAAATTTCCCTACCTTTCATCAACAATGGGTGTACGTCGATGCTACCCGTATACATGGCCCGGCTCATATTATTGAGGGGGTCATGTATGCCGAAAATATTTCCACGCCATTGACAACTGTTGTGAGTCGGTGGGAACTCCCTTTAACGTTGGCTCATATTATTGGGGACGTTAAGGGGACCGTCCTTCACGACTCGACATTGATGGGTCATCTTGACACGTGATAGTAAACGGCGTCATATTATTGGGCCCTTACTGGACGTGAGGTGAATACATGGAGGTTGCACCGGTTGCAATCGGAAACTACCTTTTGGGGGTCATGGATGGCTAATATTATTCGGGTCCATGATCGCTTGATTGGGCTCCGAGTACCCACTAAAGAAACCTGTTTTCTCGATTTCATTAGAGGGTGGTGAAATCGTTAAAATAGTGGGAGGGTAATTCATAAAACTTAACGACCATGTTTTATGTCTTAGCGATTATTTTTATATAGTTAGTAATGTATGTCTGCTTTCCTTTTCAGTATTACTGCATATAAAATGGTTTCGATGAAAAACCCACTCGCTGCTATACTGGATAGCAACAGGTTCACCGGTCTGAACTACCAAGACTAGCTCCACAACCTCAATCTTGTATTGGCTTCGGAGAAACTTCTCTATGCGATAGAGAAGAGTCCTCCGAAGGAAGCCCCTGCCGATATCAGCCCAGAGGAGCTGGTAACGCTTAAACAATGGTGGGACGACGAGGTTAAAGCTCGGTGCTATGTGATGACATCGATGTCCAATGAAATGCAACGGCGTTTTGAGAAGACGAAGTATGCTGCTGGCATACTTTTTCATCTCAAGGAGCTGTACGGGGAGAACTCTCGACATGAGAGGTTCACGGCTGTCAAGGAGCTTATGACAAGCCACATGCGCGATGGGAATTCGGTCCGCGAGCATGGGGTTCGTATGATTGGGCTCGTTGAAAAGCTGTCGGGCCTTTATATCGCACTTCCACACGAGCTGTCGGTGGATGTACTTCTCCTCTCGCTACACGCTGCATTTGACCCCTTTGTGGTCAACTTCAACATGAACAAGCTGGCAGCCACCCTTGAAGAGGTGGTTAACATGCTTGTAGTGTTCGAAGGAACCATAAAGAAGGACAAACCCGTCCTCCTTCTGGGTTCTTCTTCCTCTGCGAAGAAGGGACCCAGACGTAAGAGCAAGAAGCGTTCTGCTCCTGCAAAGGAGGAAAAGTCCATCAAGAAGCCAAAGGCAAAGGCTTCCAAACCAAACTAGCATGAGGATGTTTGCCACCACAGCCACAAGGCTGGGCATTGGAGGAGGAACTGCAAGGAGTACCTCGAGCAGTTGCGAACTGCGAAAGGTATGTTCTATATTGAAATAAATATGTCTCTTAGTTCGACTTCTTGGGTACTTGATACCGGATGTGGATCTCATATCTGCAATGATTTGCAGGTGATGACAAGAAGCCGACGTCTTAGAGAGGGTGAGACCCACTTGAGGCTTGGCAATGGAGCAAAAGGGGTTGCTGCTATTATAGGAGATGTTTATTTATTTCTGTCTTCTGATTTTAAGCTGTTATTGAGAAACGTTTTATTTGTTCCCGAATTAATAAAGAACTTTATTTCTGTTTCTATGCTTGATAGTGATGGATATTCTTGTATGTTTGCTAATTCGATTTGCAATATTTACAAGAATGAATGTTTAATTGGAATTGGGGACGCGAAAACGATTTATACACCTTAAAATTAAAAGACGTTCCAACTCACGATGTCGAAGCACATACAACAACGATTAAACGGAAACATGATAACTTGAACCCAGCACAACTTTGGCACGCTAGGCTAGGTCACATTTCTCTAAGTAGGATGAACAAGTTAGTTAGGAGTGACATGTTTGATATGTCAGACATTAACTCCCTACCGACTTGTGAATCTTGTCTTAAGGGAAATATGACTAAGCAACCCTTCAAGGGCAAGGGTGAGCGTGCTCAAGGCCTATTGGATTTAATCCATACTGATGTGTGCGGCCCGTTTAGTATTGGTACTAAATATGGTCACACATACTTCATCACCTTTACCGACGATTACTCAAGGTATGGGTACTTGTACTTAATGAAGCACAAGTCTGAATCCTTTGAAAGGTTCAAGGAATTCAAGGCTGAAGTAGAAAATCAGTTAGGAAAAAGTATTAAAGCACTTCGATCTGATCGAGGTGGTGAATACTTGAGTGCTGAATTTCAGGACTATCTGAAAGAGAATGGGATTCTCACACAGTGGACCCCTCCGACCACACCACAGCTCAATGGTGTAGCGGAGCGTCGTAATCGGACCTTGTTGGATATGGTTCGATCTATGATGAGCTTCACTGAACTTCCTACCTCGTTTTGGGGCTATGCGCTCGAAACAGCGGTAATGTTGTTGAACAATGTCCACACCAAGGCACTGGACAAGACTCCATATGAGATATGGATGGGCAAACCACCCAAGTACTCATACATGAGGATTTGGGGATGTCCTGCTTACGTGAAGCAGACAGTGGGAGATAAGCTGGATACGAGATCCATCTTATGCTACTTCATTGGGTATCCGAAGAATTCCATTGGATACTACTTCTACTATCCGAGCGAAACAAAAGTGTTTGTTTCTAGGAATGCCACATTTATGGAAAGGGAATTTCTACTTGATAGAAATGGCAAAATAGTAGAACTCGAAGAGGTTCGAGATCCAATCGAAGTACCAGGTGAGTCTCCCGCGCCTCCAGAGCCAGTACCAGAAATGGTCGCACCTAGTAGATCCGAAAGGGTTCCTAGGGCTCCTGAGAGATATGGTTTTCTCCTTGAAGATGATCAAGGTGATCAAGTTGTTGGATCTGATCCAAGAACTTTCAAGGAGGCAATTTCCGATACTGATTCTAATTTGTGGCTTGAAGCAATGCAGTCTGAGTTTTACTCAATGCATGCTAACCAAGTTTGGACTCTTGTTAATCCTCCCGAAGGGATTGTTCCTATTGGGTGTAAATGGGTATACAAGAGGAAACTTGGGCCTGATGGTAAGGTTGTTGGGATTGGTCCGGATCCGCACCCCGGCAGGCAGCGGAAGAATAAAATAGAGTACCGGGATGCGATCAATACGAAAAATTCAATCAATTCTACGTATCAACATACATAGGGCGTTTAGCAGGTCACCTGTCTGGCACTTGTGCCTGGCTCCAACCGGTGTTTCAAGAACCCGGCGCTTCTCGGTTGATTGCGGTAGATTCGTCAATCCGGTCCACGACCAGACTCGAGGCTCCTTCGTCAGACTGCACTAGAAGTCCTGACGAGATCAGCACGATCGGATTCTCCACGAAAAACTAGGCCGGAACGAAATTCCGGCGAAGTTGGGCGGCGGCGGCGGCGCTATCCTTCTCACCGGTCGCAATGTTCAAGTCAATTAGAATATTGTTAGCCATAGCCGCATGGTACGACTATGAGATATGGCAAATGGATGTGAAAACTGCGTTCCTTAATGGAAACATTAAGGAAGAGATCTATATGACGCAGCCTGAGGGTTTCACATCTGTTGGAAGCGAGCATGAGGTATGCAAGCTTCAGAGATCGATCTACGGTCTCAAACAAGCATCGTGAAGTTGGAACCTGAGATTCGATGAAACAATTAAGGAATTTGGTTTCATCAAGAATCCTGAGGATCCGTGTGTCTATAAGAAGGTAGTTAAAAGTGCTGTGACGTTTCTCGTACTTTATGTTGATGACATTCTACTCATTGGGAATGATGTAGGAATGTTGCAGTCAACTAAAGTATGGTTGTCTAGTAGATTTTCGATGAATGACATGGGTGAAGCATCCTATATTCTTGGAATACAGATCTATCGGGATAGATCTAAACGGATGCTCGGACTCACCCAAGCTACCTACATCGATACCATACTTAAGAGGTTCTCTATGGAAGAGTCCAAGAGAGGACACCTACCTATGTGCCACGGGGTCACTCTATCTAAGTCTATGTGTTCAAAGACTGATGAGGAGATAGAGAGTATGGCACGTGTACCATATGCCTCGGCAATATGTAGTATTATGTATGGCATAATCTCGACTAGACCGGATGTTGCATATGCTCTGAGTGTTACGAGCCGCTACCAGGCCAACCCTGGCCAATTGCATTGGAAGGCCGTGAAGGATATTCTTAAGTACTTGCGAAGGACTAAGAATATGTTCATGGTCTATGGGGGTGGTGAACTGAAACTGGAAGGCTACACTGATTCTAGCTTCCAGTGTGACGTGGATGATTCGAAATCAACCTCTGGATTTGTATTCATGCTCAATGGTGGTGCTGTCTCTTGGAAGAGTTCCAAGCAAGAAACCATCACGGATTCAACCACTGAGGCTGAGTACATCACAGCATCAGCTGCTGCTAAGGAGGCCGTTTGGATAAGGAATTTCGTCCAAGAGTTGGGCGTCATTCCTAATGGAGTTGGTCCAGTCCCGGTGTACTCCGACAACACAAAAAATATATAGACTTGTGATGGGCTTGAACCGGCCCAATGGGCCTGGGTCAGGCCCAGTCCCGTATGAACATTCGGTTCAACTACGTCACCGTGGCACCATCATAATCCCGATCAACGATCAGATCGGACCGATCTACACAGTTTACAAAACTGAGTATTATGATGCGAAAACAATTTTTCAGACCACCTAGTCCAAAATTGCAGTTTAGCCCCTCCAAGTTTCAAGGATAGTCAAACTAGCCCAAACTTTGGGAAATTGCATTTTGACCCCTGTTGACTTTTAGGAAGTCGCACTTCCATCCTTCCTCATCCTATGCTCAACAAATTGAGCTCATTCTCCGTGCGGGAATCGTGAAATCAGTACTTGTGTGACCCTCAATGGTTCAGAGATACAGCTAGCCGTGGGCCCACAACATGTGTGACCCCGAAACTACATTTCGGACTAGCCCATCGGATCATGGTAAAGCGTCTAGCAACATCGCCCCATGATCCCCTAGGTATCATTGATAGTGCCTGCAAGAACCAGTTGGTCATGGTTAGCGTACAGTACGGTCCTTTCAACACATATATCCCGATCAGATCAACGACCATTGGTAAATCGAGAGTCGCTAGAGATCCAATAACCATGCATACATCTCGGAGATCAAATAGTGACATCGCGTGTGTTACTAGGTAAACCCATTTACCTAAAACACATCTAGTACTCTGTCCAAAGATTTATCACACTATTATCTCCTCAGATAGCATAGGATATCCACGCACAAAGGCGAGCGGTGAATCCTCGACAATGAAGCATCGACTCCTACATACATCGGGACCTCACCCAATCCCGCCACCTAATGACCCCAACTGAGTCGGTAAACCGGTTAAAGTGAGGCACCTATCATGTAGAGTCTCAATGACGTTTCGAGTAGTGAGGGCTAATCTGTACAACCAAGACCTCGGACTTATCCACTCGACAAATGGTAACCACTTGGAAAGTCCGAACGAGGGTAGTTCGATAGATCACCAGGTCACTATCCATCTGCATGCTCAGAACATCACAATGTTCCCTACCAATGAAACATGATACTTCACATCGCAGATGCTAGTCTCAAGCTCGAGCGGTCTTATCCTCATTTTGACGGCCCAATCGACTAGGAACGAGTTCAAAATACACAGTGACTATTAGATGTGTTTCATGATAGCCATCATATCCACTATCACATCTAACATACACTATGGTGCATTCTAGGTCTTTATCCAACACAATTGTTAACATTATAAAATAATGAAGATAAAGAATGCCATAAAACAATATGAATTTCATAAATAAAGATCGTTTTACAAATAGTCAATGAGAACCCACACGCCACAAGTTGGCTAGTTGGGCATCTACTCTAACATGTCACACATAAGAGGCATCAAAGGAAATTGGGGCAATCACTTATATACCTGCAAAAAGTTTGTAGCCAAGGCCTCCGTGATCGCTTGGTCGGAAGCCGAGCTGACCACCGGGAGATCCAGCTCAGGAGCAAAATTTTGAAAGAAAGTCACGGTAGTTGTGGTAACCGGGCAAGTTATGAAATACGTAACCTCAATCCCCGATTGTTCAAGAGGAGAGGTTCTCGCCTCGTTATCAACCCCAACCGTAGAAGAGGTTTTCTTCTTCGAATGCTTGTCACTACCAGAGGAAGATCTTTTTCTTTTCTCTTTAACACGCTCCTCAGGTCGTGGGTTCGAGTCCTTGGATGCCTCGGACTCCTGCTTCTTGAAAGCGTCCAACAGTTGAGCCTTCATGATTCTGTCAGCTACGCAAGAAGATCAATGATTAGATAAATCTAGTCAAATAAAAATGACGAGTTACCGAGAAAGAAATAAAAGCTATACCTAAATCCCCCTCCACCTCTATCCCCTTTCGACTACAACCAAAATGACACAAGAGATCCTCTCGGATTAAATCCTGAGCATTAAAACACTTCGCACTCATGGAATTGAGAAAGGCGGTCGGATCATATTCCTGTGCGGGTAGAGGAAGATCCCTTCTCGTCAGTTTCTCAGACCACGACATATCGCAATGTCACGCTACCCTGTCTCGAACATTGCGTCGCAAGAAAAAATACCGACTCATCCAACCCTTGTGTGATGTCGGGTTCCCCTTAATAAACTCAATCTCAGGCTTTAAACGTATAAAAAAATTTCCAACATCCTGCTGTCGGATTTGGGTCAGGTTATAAATAAGGTGGAGAGAAAGGGGAGCTCGGAAAAACCTTAGAAGAACCCCGAGAGCTAAGAAAGAGCTATACGAATTTGGAGTTAACTGACTAGGGCTAACTTTTAAGTGATCACAAAGATTCTGAATAAACCTAGGAACAGGGAATCTAAGACCCATTTCTAGATGGTTAAGATAGAAAGTGTGATAGCCCTAAGGAGGAAGATGCGCTCGGTCCTCAGCCACGGGGATCATAATCTCATAGTGATCCGACATACCGGACATGTTCCTAATAATGGCCTTATCAGACTCTTGAAGTAAAGACGCCCTAACCTCATACCAAGGGCGTCCTCTGCTATTAGCCTAGCCTCATCAACGTTTATCCTAGCCAGAAGCCTCTTACGAGAAGCTTTATCAGATGGATTACTAGTACCCGCATCTTCCGACGAGGAAGAGGACCTTAAGGAACGAACAGTTTCAACTACTAGACGCTCATCTATAGAAGACATGTTTCAGAGATTACGGCACTTACAGATTAAATGGAGAACGGAAAGAAAGGAAGTAGATAGCTCGGGAATCTCTAGAAAATTCGGCAGAGTAACAACACGATCAAAGGGAAATGTGAAATGAAGGAAATGGTGCGGCTATTTATAGGAAGAGTAGCGGATTTTCCATAATTTTGGCGCGCTTCAATCACAGCCGTTCAAACTTGATCTCCATCAACTGTCTAAAATTGAATCACACGGATAATGGTTTTTCTTCAGAAAACACAAAAACCATCATCAGGCCCCGAGGAGGAACGCAACAGTCTTCAACTTCAATACTTCGTTTCGACTAAAAAGAGGAGATACTATTGATACCAAGGTAAGAAAATCTACTCGGAACCCGAGGAGACTTGCCTCTATTATTTTCCCGAGTAGCATTTACCTATTACCCGAGAAACATCTTCCCGATGACCTCAAAAATCTGTCCAACTCATACCTTATAATGATTAATCTGGGTAGCGTGTTGTCAGGATTATACAGCATTCTAATTGGTCTGATTACGTGTGCAGGACAGACTGACAAACACATACCTAATCATGAGTGGTCAGGTGGCGTACACGCAATCGAGATCATTCCCCTATAAATACCCTCGTTCGTTACAAACTGGGGACATTCATTCTGAACATCAAACATAACGAGAAAACGCTCACTGATACTCCTTTCACAAAACGAACCTTGGTAAAATATCGAAGCACATTCGGATCTCACACGAGGAGACTTGCCTCTATTATTTTCCCGAGTAGCATTTACCTATTACCCGAGAAACATCTTCCCGATGACCTCAAAAAGCTGTCCAACTCATACCTTATAATGATTAATCTGGGTAGCGTGTTGTCAGGATTATACAGCATTCTAATTGGTCTGATTACGTGTGCAGGACAGACTGACAAACACATACCTAATCATGAGTGATCAGGTGGCGTACACGCAATCGAGATCCTTACCCCTATAAATACCCCCGTTCGTTACAAATTGGAGACATTCATTCTGAACATCAAACATAACGAGAAAACGCTAACCGATACTCCTTTCACAAAACGAACCTTGGTAAAATATCGAAGCACATTCGGATCTCCTCGGGTGGCGAGGTTTAACTCTCTGGTCGGGAACCAAGGACGAGTTTTGAGACAACATCAGATATATTAATAGTATGATTGGGAATTCATAAACACAATTAAATCCACTCAAATGCATAAGAAATTCAAGCCCAATCAAAATTTACTAGCAATCAATATTTTGTTTGATTAGAAGTTAGGATTTACAAAATCTTGGTGTTCCACCTCACACGTCCCGCATACCACAACATTGCACAAACAACTATTAACTCTTTCTATAATCTATAAGCAAAGTATAGATGAAATAATTTAAATAGTATGATCTAAAATTCATCCACATGATCACTGGTTTGCAGTATTAGTTATCTGTAATTTTATAAGTATGTATAGGAAAAATAATGTAAATAGTGTGATCCGGAATTTGTACACACGCTCACTTGTTTGCAGTATTATTAGTTCTCTGTAAAATTTTATAGCTATTAATGATTATTATAACTAAAAATATTTATACTAAATTTTTATAATTTTCTAGGTTGAGATGATTAAAATAAAATTATATGCGAAAACTTTGAGCGTTTGAAAACAAAATATGAAACATGATGAAATAAATGCTCTAGAATAAATATATACTGGTATCATATATCTAAGGTATGCATACATACAACGAAATCATTATTATATTAACTAATATAACAAATTCATTCAAAAAAGATTATATAAATAATATCTATGTGAATTTGGTTTTTTATAATATTAAATATTTATAACAACAGATATTTTCTCAAAGGATATAATTAATTACGAGTAATCTTTCCTCAGTCAACATACCATAAAAACCAGTGCATATCCTTATTTGGTCATTTTTATTCATAACAATGTGTTTTCTTTCTTCAAATATTTATGTTTATTTTTTCAATAAATATCACATGGTTCTACTTAATTAGTCCATTTTTGCTGATTTGAAAATTATTATTATAACCTTAATAAAAATTAATTTTGGTTTCTTATAATTTAATATGTTAGAAGTGTAGATTGATTACTCATCCGACAGTACTGATGCCCAACAAATCAAGGAACTAACATATTCCACGCCGTTTCTCCTGTTTGAGCAGTTTCTCCTAAATGGAGCCGGAAGACATATTTGGTGAAGCCACAAGTAGCAACAGCGTTCCTTTGCTTGTCAACGGCCGCGGGCGGAGGAGCAGTTCTGCTGCCATGACCGGTGCTCTTGTGTTCAGCACCTTCGTCGCCCTCTTGGGTTCCTTCGTTTTTGGTTCTTCTGTATGTTTTCGTTGAATACATGTAGGCTTATAAAAACAAATCCGTTTGTAGAAACTCGGTGAATTTTTGTATCCTTCAACCTGTTGTTGATGGCCCTGTTGCAAGTATAGTGGATTTGATTGGAATGCTTGTGCTATTTGATATGAATTTGCAGGTGGGATTTTCTTCCCCGGCTCAGTCTGGGATTCGCAAGGATCTAGGTCTGTCCTTGGCAGAGGTAAATCAATTTTGAAGTTGGCTATACTTTTGAAAGGTGTGAACTTTAGTTGTATTAATAAACTTTCACTCTTGGATTATGTTTCTATGCTTTATATTGGAAAAGCTAGGACCTCAGCAAATAGGTTGCCGAAATTTGTTGATGAAACTGAATTGAGATTGTTCTTGTATAGAAATTATCCGGATATTGTGCTGTTACTTGGTGATCGGTCAGTGCCTTGCAAGAGGATGTGTTCTGATTTTTCGTTTGAGTTGAAACAACAAAGATAAACATGGGAAGAGTAAAAAATTCTAATGCAACAGTTGTAAATTCATTAACAATATGTTTATTGATGAAATACTTTTATATGGAAAAGCATAAGTTTCCGGTACAACTTAAGTAGAATCCATTTTGTGGTGGTTTAGGGTTTTGATACAATCTCAGTATTGTATTGATTTTCGTCCCCTTCAGATGGAAGAAAGAAAGCACTAGGATAGGAGATAGAAACTGATTAATTCCTCACATTTGCATAAGACTGGTTACAGCTAACTTCAGTATTTTCCAAAAGGCCAGCTAGAAAGTATTTTCCCAAGGTTTAATTCATGAGATAACATAAGAAACAGCCTGGCCTTTGTTTAGCGTTGTGTCAATAAGTGTAGAGACAGTATGTGGCCTATCTGTTTCATGGTCCAGGATCGGTTGCTTGCTCTTGTCATCCTTGATAGGGCAAGGCCGTAACGAAGACTTCGTGACATTTCGATTGGCTGTCTTGTATTTCTAATAAGTTTTTTAATTGTTGGCATGTTGAATTATATACATGATGAGCTGATTTAAATTGATCCTAACCAGATGATAAAAGTGGTGTTTATCCACAACATTTTTATAGATTCTGCTATGCAGTATTCATTTTTTGGCTCAATTTCAACCATTGGAGCACTGGTTGGTGCAGTAGTTAGTGGGAAGGTAGCAGATATGTTTGGGAGAAGAGGAGTAAGCTCCTTTATTTCATGGATTTTTGCCTGAATATTAAAATATTCACATATAGCAATCATTTGTTTCTCTGGCTCATGGAACACTAATGAAATAATACAGGCCATGGGCATCACAGGGTTGTTTAACATTTTTGGATGGCTTGCAATTGTCTTTTCAAAGGTATTTTTTGCTCATGTTTTATCCCTGATGAGTTTGAAAGATCCAATTTCAGTTCTAAGAAGTATTTATTGGGTGGACTAAGAAAATACATTGCAAAACAATGTGTGAAGGCTAGCATAGTGATCTCCAAGATCAAGTACAAGTTTCTTGAGGAGATGGTATATCATGCTCTTTCTATTATCATCTGAATGCATGCTCACAATCAATTTCAATTGATTATCCATTTTGGGGCAGTGTTTGTATGAGAGAAGATAGCAGACATCGCTTCACATTATTTTTAATTTACTGGTGGCACATCGAAAAGCTTGTACATATACTTTATCTACATATAGGCACAAATAGTTTTTGATGTCTTTATTGTTGTTGCTGATTTCTGCTTCTCAACAGAATGCTTGGTGGCTTGACATTGGAAGGGTGTCAACAGGATTTGGAGTCGGAATTATTTCTTATGTGGTACATACAGTTTAATGCTCCCAAATTCCCTTCCTTGAGTGTAGGTACAGGGTTTTTAGAGTTTTTATCATGTTTGGTACCTGTATACATAGCGGAAATAACACCGAAGAATCTCCGTGGAGCATTTACCGCAGGGAACCAGGTAAAATGGAAATCAGCTTCATACTTTCAAGTTTCAAGTCAAAATTTTTATAGCTGCTTAGGCTAGTGTGCTTCTATGCTTCAGTTGATGATATGTATTGGTTCGTCCACAATGTACCTAGTTGGTAATATCATAACATGGCGTCTCTTGGCTTTGACGGGTAATTTCTTCCCAGATTCGCTTTGTTTGGTACATGTGTAAGTTGAAGTGATGAGGTTGCATTTTAGGAATTTTTCCATGTGTAATACAGCTTCTGGGCCTACCCTTCATTCCAGAGTCTCCCAGATGGCTGGTAAATTCGGACTATTATCGAAGTTTGTTAATCTGGAAGTATCTAGGATAAGTCTGTTCAGCTGTGTTCAAAATTTTCCAGGCCAAGAATGGTCAGTGGGATGACAGTAAATCATCTTTGCTTCTCTTGCGTGGGAAGAGAGCTAACATTCTTGAAGAAGCTGCTGAAATTAGAGTAGCCTTTTTTTCTTGTTTACACATGCAGTTTAAACTTTCCAGCTTCTTATTCTTTTGCTTTGACGCACATGCAATGTGTTCACGGTCTCGTAGGACTATACTGTAACCTTAGAACAATCCAAGGAATCCAGAATAATGGAATTGTTCCAAAGGAAATATGCTCATTCACTTCTTGTAAGCTTCCATCTATTTCTTCAATAGATTATTGATCTGTTTCGTAACTTACGCTGTTCAAGGATGTGTTCCATATTCACAGATCGGGGTCGGTCTGATGGTGTTACAACAATTCGGAGGCGTCAATGCAATAGGATACTATGCAAGTTCTATATTTGTCTCAGCTGGTAAAGGAAGAACATTAACTCAAAGATGAGTAGGAAGAATAATTTTAATCTTTAGCTTATTACAGGTTTTTCAGAAAGAGTGGGTACAACGGCTATGGTTATCATTAAGGTTTCTATGCTATCTATTTTGCTTTTTTGCTGTTGGAATTCATTTCCCCTATTTTATATACTTTCCCTTTTGCAGGTTCCAATGACTGTTTTAGGAGTCCTATTGATGGATAAGTCAGGGAGACATCCATTGCTTTTGGTAACATCATTATGTCGCACCTACCCTTCATTTAGCTTTTATGTCCTTTTCCTGAAAGGTTTCTGCTGCAGGTTTCAGCGGGAGGAACATGCTTAGAATCCAGTCCCTTTCTATCTCTTGGTGGAGTTTTGGTAATCAATTGTTACTAGTAACTTTGAAAACTTGACAATACTTAAAGAGTGTTGGCATATCCTATGGCAATTCTCATGTCATCGGCTCTAGTGAACAAAGACTTTTTATCTTATCATCAGATTTTCACGGGATCTTTCTCTTTAGGCGTGGGAGGCATTCCTTGGGTTATAATGTCGGAGGTACAACACTAAATCAAAACTTCACCTTGTATATTTATTTCAGAAATAGTTCAAATCTCACCAATGTTGACACATTTCGTTGATATTTCAGATATTTCCTATAAATGTGAAAGGAATAGCTGGAAGCCTGGTGGCGGTGGTAAGCTGGTTTGGTTCTTGGGTTATAACATATTCATTCAACTTTCTTGCGCAGTGGAGCTTTGCAGGTGATCCACTGCACCCATTTGGTCTCCGATTTCTGACCAATTCAGTAGATATGAGCACTAACTTTCAACCAATCTGGTGATCCCATTTCCACCAGGTACATTTTTCATTTTCGCAGCCATTTGTGGTTTCACGATCATCTTCGTCATAAAGCTTGTTCCGGAAACGAAGGGATGCACTTTGGAAGAAATACAGGCATCCTTGATATCCTTTGGTCTAGAAAAATAGCACCATACGTACACCACAAATCTCTTTAGAGGGTGCACATGGACAATGGAGAAATGATCAGTGATTGTCGGGGGACTATGGAAACTTACTTGCAAAACAAAAATTTGGTTGTGCAAGAGAATACTAGTCGCTTTCTAGCGCCTCAAGTTTAAATACTCGAGGAGTTCCATAATCCGAGCTCAATTTCGGGAACAAGCACACATAAATCAATCTTCAAGTGTTGGAAATTTATCGTATATTTTATATATAAAAAAAAAGGAGATGTAGAGGAAATATAGTGAACAGATGATCGTTGTTTGTAACAACACGAGATGAACTCCAACTTGTTCCAGGAATTGTATGCCTAAGCATCCTTTGACCAATCACTCTTAAACAATGGTAGATGTAATGTAAAACTAACTATGCAATTCTATGGGAAACATAATACATTCACATGACCGAGAAGAAAAGAAAATATAGAGCAATAAAGCTTGTGGAGTTTTTAGATATAAAACGTGATTCTTCTGACCATTGTTGTGCAAAATCAGGTTTTAATTTCTGTAACAAAAATAACCTCATCTTTTCTCCTGTGAACATTATCCTGGATGTTACGAGAACAGCTCGATGTTACAAGTCTGAAATCATCTCTGATCTAGATTTTCCTTTTCAAATGTTTGGGTTGTACACAATATTTGTAAAAGTGTCAGAAACTGTAATCCGGTCAACATTAGGATCACAAGACAAAATGCTTATGTTTTCTCCAAAAGAGACAAGATCCTAGCTGTTGCATTTTATTGACCAAAGGACTATTTTACTATCGAAGTGGATAAAGGTTCAACATCTGATGATGAGAGAGTTGAAAGAAACTAAACAGTCAAAAACAGTTCTGAGTGGATGATTTTCAGAAGTATCTACGTACAATACCACATTGGGCGATAGCTTCATCATAGCGCTTCAGCTTTATCAAGCAGGCTGCCATATTAAGATGGCAAGGATTTTTTACTGCCAAAGCCATATCACGGTACTTTCCAAACAACTGGAACATGAAGTCATCACCCATGTATGCTATGGCCTAAAGCACCAAAAAAATACGAAAAGAATGTCAACTAAAGCGAGGAAAGGAACAACAAAAGAATAGTCAACAGGATTAACTTTGCAACCATTTCATACTGCTGCGTTGCCTCCAGCAATTTATCCTCTTTAAATAACTCATTCCCATCCATCTTTCTTCGGTCTGCTGCACCAATTCTCTCTTCTACAGTCATGTCACTGCGAGCTTTTCCCTTGTGAAAATGCGTCATGGAAAGAGTAAAAGAACAACAAAAGAATAGTCAACAGGATTAACTTTGCAACCATTTCATACTGCTGCGTTGCCTCCAGCAATTTATCCTCTTTAAATAACTCATTCCCATCCATCTTTCTTCGGTCTGCTGCACCAATTCTCTCTTCTACAGTCATGTCACTGCGAGCTTTTCCCTTGTGAAAATGCGTCATGGAAAGAGTGAATTTATGGAAATCAAAAGTAATCCGCAAAACTTAAAGCACAGAGAGAGCATAATAGATATTGAAACGCACTTCTTTGGTTTCATCGAAACCGATTAATTCTACTTCATATACAAGATCAGCCATTGGTGGAACATTTGGAAAAGAAAAGTTTCCTTCTTTTCCATATCCTAATTCCCAACCAACATTAAGCAATGCACGTTCTCCAGATTTCATGCTAGAAATTCCAATAGCCAGCCCAGTCTTTTCTTTTTTCTCTGTAGGAAACAATCAGAAGACAAAAAATTACAGATTTTGCTAGAAACTTATATCCTATCATTTTCACTACATATTCTAGGAAAAGGTAGATGAACTCTCATGGACCAAATATCTAAAAAAGAAAAGATTTATTTAGAAGTTTAATAGTAGATTTTGGCAATTAAGGATGAAATCCTCCAGAAGAACGAACTGTCAACCCAGTATACATCTTCCATTAATTCAAAGTTCAGCAAACTCTCGAAGAATAGAGACAGGTTTCTTCTCACTAATAGAGCAAATAGAGGACAAAGGTTATTTTGTTAGTTGTCATAAATCCAAACCAGTATGTGTACAGATAAGTATGTATAGGAAAGATAATGTAAATAGTGTGACCCGGAATTTGTACACACGCTCACTTTGTTTGCAGTATTATTAATTCTCTGTAAAATTCTATAGCTATTAATTATTATTATTATTATAACTAAAAATATTATACTAAATTTTTAATTTTCTAGGTTCAGATGCTTAATATAAAATTATATGCGAAAACTTTGATGTTTGAAAACAAAATATGAAACATGATGAAATAATTGCTCTAGAATATGTATATACTGGTATCATATATCTAAGGTATGCATACATACAACGAAATCATTATTATATTAACTAATATAACAAATTCAATTCAAAAAAGATTATATAGATAATATCTATGTGAATTTGGTTTTTTATAATATTAAATATTTATAACAACAGATTTTTTTCTCAAAGGATATAATTAATTACGAGTAATCTTTCCTCAGTCAACATACCATAAAAACCAGTGCATATCCTTATTTGGTCATTTTTAACAATGTGTTTTATTTCTTCAAATATTTATGTTTATTTGTTCAATAAATATCACATGGTTCTACTTAATTAGTCCATTTGCTGATTTGAAAATTTTTATTATAACCTTAATAAAAACTTAATTTTGGTTTCTTATAATTTAATATGTTAGAAGTGTAGATTGATACTCATCCGACAGTACTGATGCCCAACAAATCAAGGAACTAACATATTCAACGCCATTTATCCTGTTTGAGCAGTTTCTGTATATACGAAGTGATTCTTGCTGTTTATCCACTCTCCTAAATGGAGCCGGAAGACATTTTTGATGAAGCCACCAGTAGCAACAGCGTTCCTTTGCTTGTCAACGGCCGCGGGCGGAGGAGCAGTTCTGCTGCCATGACCGGCGCTCTTGTGTTCAGCACCTTCATCGCCGTCTTGGGTTCCTTCGTTTTTGGTTCTTCTGTATGTTTTCGTTGAATGCATGTAGGCTTATAAAAAAAACCATTTGTAGAAACTCGGTACAATTTGAATTTTTGTACCCTTCAAGCTGTTGTGGATGGCCCTGTTCCAAGTATAGTGGATTTGATTGGAATGCTTGTGCTATGTGATATGAATTTGCAGGTAGGATTTTCTTCCCCGGCTCAGTCTGGGATTCTCAAGGATCTAGGTCTGTCCTTGGCAGAGGTAAATCAATTTTGAAGTTGGCTATACTTTTGAAAGGTGTGAACTATAGTTGTATTAATAAACTTCCACTCTTGGATTATGTTTCTATTCTTTATATTGGAAATGCTAGGACCTTAGCAAATAGGTTGCCGAAGTTTGTTGATGAAACTGAATTGAGATTGTTCTTGTTTAGAAATTATCCGGATATTTTGCTGTTACTTGGTGATCAGTCAGTGCCTTGCATGAGGATGTGTTCTGATTTTTCGTTTTAGTTCAAACAACAAAGATAAACATGGGAAGAAGAAAAAAGTCTAATGCAACAGTTGGAAATGCGATAACACTATGGTTATTAATGAAATACTTATATATGGAATTATGTTTCTATTCTTTATATTGGAAATGCTAGGACCTTAGCAAATAGGTTGCCGAAGTTTGTTGATGAAACTGAATTGAGATTGTTCTTGTTTAGAAATTATCCGGATATTTTGCTGTTACTTGGTGATCAGTCAGTGCCTTGCATGAGGATGTGTTCTGATTTTTCGTTTTAGTTCAAACAACAAAGATAAACATGGGAAGAATAAAAAAGTCTAATGCAACAGTTGTAAATGCGATAACACTATGTTTATTAATGAAATACTTCTATATGGAAAAGCATAATTTTCCGGTACAACTTAAGTAGAATCCATATTTGTGGTGTTTTAGGGTTTTGATACAATCTCAGTATTGTATTGATCGTCGCCTTCAGATTGAAGAAAGCAAGCACTAGGATAGGAGATAGAAACTGATTCACATTTGCATAAGACTGGTTACAGCTAAATTCGGTATTTTCCCAAAGGCCAGCTAGAAACAGTATTTTCCCAAGGTTTAATTCATGAGATAACATAAGAAACAGCCTGGCCTTTATTTAGTGTGGTGTCAATAAGTGTAGGGACAGTATGTGGCCTATCTGTTTCATAGTTCAGGATCTGTTGCTTGCTCTTGTCACCATCCTTGATAGTCAGCAAAAATCTACATAAGATCAATTTTGAAGTCACTTGGCAATTTGAACATGAAAACACTAAATTTTACATATATAAATTTTCTCATGTTCTTATCCTGGCAGCTACGTATCATAGCTTTGAATTAGCTTTCATTTTTCTTTATGGAGGCACCTTTGTTCTAAAACATCTTAAAGGCATATTCCTTTGTTATGAGGTCGACAACCTGAATGCCTTGGTTTATCCTACTACCTTTGTATTTC
This sequence comes from Dorcoceras hygrometricum, assembly GCA_001598015.1. Taxonomy (NCBI): domain Eukaryota; kingdom Viridiplantae; phylum Streptophyta; class Magnoliopsida; order Lamiales; family Gesneriaceae; genus Dorcoceras; species Dorcoceras hygrometricum. Next base: position 78,392 of record KQ998231.1, read on the forward strand.
ATCTCATCATCCAATCTTGAATACCATTGCTGAAGCAGCATAGTAAGTTATGTTCTAATGTGCTATATCGAGCATTCGATGCCAGTCAGTGTCAACTAGTGAATTAAGTTATTGTAATATAATATGTCAAACAAGAAAGCATTTGTAACTTGATATGAATAGATTCATTTGTGATGACGCTTAACAGCAATGCTTTTACAATTCACACTTTGGCTACGCAAATGGGCCCTCAAAGAAGTGGGGCAGAGACATCCTACGCTTGAGCCACATAAGGAACATATACCTGGATAAGAGACTTGTTGGGTGGTAAGGGCAAGGCCGTAACGAAGACTTCGTGACATTTCGATTGGCTGTCTTGTATTTCTAACAAGTTTTTTAATTGTTGGCATGTTGAATCATATACATGATGGGCTGATTTAAATTGATCCTAACCAGATGATAAAAGAGTGGTGTTTATCCACAACATTTTTATAGATTCTGCTTTGCAGTATTCATTTTTTGGCTCAATTTCAACCATTGGAGCACTGGTTGGTGCAGTAGTTAGTGGGAAGGTAGCAGATATGTTTGGGAGAAGAGGAGTAAGCTCCTTTATTTCATGGATTTGCCTGAATATTGAACTTTTCACCTATAGCAATCATTCGTTTCTCTGGCTCATGGAACACTATTGAAATAATACAGGCCATGGCCATCACAGGGTTGTTTAACATTTTTGGATGGCTTGCAATTGTCTTTTCAAAGGTATTGTTTGCTCATGTTTTATCCCTGATGAGTTGGAAAGATCCAATTTCAGTTCTAAGAAGTATTTATTGGGTGGACTAAGAAAATACATTGCAAAACAATGTGTGAAGGCTAACATAGTGATCTCCAAGATCCTTTCTATTATCATCTGAATGCATGCTCACAAGCACACAAGCAATTTCAATTGATTATCCATTTGGGGGGCAGTGTTTGTATGAGAGAAGATAGCAGACATCGCTTCACATTATTTTTAATTTACTGGTGGTACACCGAAAAGCATGTACATATACATTATCTACATGTAGGCGCAAATAGTTTTTGATGTCTTTATTGTTGTTGCTGATTTCTGCTTCTCAACAGAATGCTTGGTGGCTTGACATTGGAAGGGTGTCAACAGGATTTGGAGTCGGAATTATTTCTTATGTGGTACATATAGTTTCATGCTCCCAGTTCCCTTCCTTGAGTCTACTGTACAGGGTTTTTAGAGTTTTTATCATGTTAGGTACCTGTATACATAGCAGAAATAACACCGAAGAATCTCCGTGGAGCATTTACCGCAGGGAACCAGGTAAAATGGAAATCAGCTTCATACTTTCAAGTTTCAAGTCAAAATTTTATAGCTGCTTAGGTCAGTGTGCTTCTTATGCTTCAGTTGATGATATGTATTGGTGCGTCCACAATGTACCTAGTTGGTAATATCATAACATGGCGTCTCTTGGCTTTGACGGGTAATTTCTTCCCACATTTGCTTTCTTTGGTACATGTGTAAGTTGAAGTGATGAGGTTGCATTTTAGGAATTTTTCCATGTGTAATACAGCTTCTGGGCCTACCCTTCATTCCAGAGTCTCCCAGATGGCTGGTAAATTCGGATTAAATACTATCGAAGTTTGTTAATCTGGAAGTATCTAGGATAAGTCTGTTCAGTTGTGTTCGAAATTTTCCAGGCCAAGAATGGTCAGTGGGATGACAGTAAATCATCTTTGCTGCTCTTGCGTGGGAAGAGAGCTAACATTCTTGAAGAAGCTGCTGAAATTAGAGTAGCCTTTTTTTTCTTGTTTACACGTGCAGTTTAAACTATCCAGTTTCTTATTCTTTTGCTTTGACGCACATGCAATGTGTTCACGGTCTCGTAGGACTATACTGTAACTTTAGAACAATCCAAGGAATCCAGCATAATGGAATTGTTCCAAAGAAAATATGCTCATTCACTTCTTGTAAGGTTCCATCTATTTCTTCAATAGATTATTGATCTGTTTCGTGACTTACGCTGTTCAAGGATGTGTTCCATATTCACAGATCGGGGTCGGTCTGATGGTGTTACAACAATTCGGAGGCGTCAATGCAATAGGATACTATGCAAGTTCTATATTTGTCTCAGCTGGTAAAGGAAGAACAATAACTCAAAGATGAGTAGGAAGAATAATTCTAATCATTAGCTTATTACAGGTTTTTCAGAAAGAGTGGGCACAACGGCAATGGTTATCATTCAGGTTTCTATGTTATCTATTTTGCTTTTTTGTTGTTGGAATTCATTTCCCCTATTTTATATACTTTCCCTTTTGCAGGTTCCAATGACTGTTTTAGGAGTCCTATTGATGGATAAGTCGGGGAGACATCCATTGCTTTTGGTAACATCGTTATGTCACACCTACCCTTGATTTAGCTTTTATGTCCTTTTCCTGAAAGGTTTCTGCTGCAGGTTTCAGCGGGAGGAACATGCTTGGGTTGTTTCTTGATTGGGTTATCATTCTTATTACAGGTCATATCTTGTACCAATCTGTTTCACACGACACGTTGATCTAGATACGTGATTTATATCATGTTCCAATTGCAGGAACGTACAGTATGGGAATCGAGTCCCTTTCTATCTCTTGGTGGAGTTTTGGTAATCAATTGTAAACTTGACAATACTTAATGTTGGCATATCCTATGGCAATTCCCATGTCATCGGCTCTAGTGAACAAAGACTTCTAATCTTATCATCAGATTTTTACGGGATCTTTCTCTTTAGGCATGGGAGGCATTCCTTGGGTTATAATGTCAGAGGTACAACACTAATCAAAACTTCACCTTGTATATTCATTACAGAAACAGTTCAAATCTCACCAATGTTGACACATTTCGTTGATATTTCAGATATTTCCAATAAATGTTAAAGGAATAGCTGGAAGCTTGGTGGCAGTGGTAAGCTGGTTTGGTTCTTGGGTTATAACATATTCATTCAACTTTCTTGTGCAGTGGAGCTTCGCAGGTGATCCACGCACTCACTGTAGTATCCGATTTCTGACCAATTCAGTAGATATGAGCACTAAACTTCAACCAATCTGGTTATCCCATTTCCACCAGGTACATTTTTCATTTTCGCAGCCATTTGTGGTTTCACGATCATCTTCGTCATAAAGCTTGTACCGGAAACGACGGGATGCACTTTGGAAGAAATACAGGCGTCCTTGATATCCTTTGGTCTAGAAAAATAGCCACCATACGTACACCACAAATCTCTTTAGAGGTTGCCATTGGACAATGGAGAAATGTTCGGTGGTGGTCTGGAGACTTTGGAAACTTATTTGCAAAACAAAAATTTGGTTGTGCAAGAGAATACTAGTCGCTTTTCTAGCGTCTCAAGTTTAAATACTCGAGGGGTTCCATAATCCGAGCTCAATTTTGAGCACGAGCACACATAAATCAATCTTCAAGTGTTGGAAATTTATCGTATATCTTATATAAAAAAAAAAGGAGATCTAGAGGAAAATATAGTGAACAGATATCGTTGTCTGTAACAACACGAGATGAACTCCAACTTGGTCCAGGAGTTGTATGCCTAAGCATCTTTTGACCAATCATTCTTAAACAAGGGAAGATGTGTGTTATGTAGACCTCTCATCAGATATTAGTCGGTCTTCCGTCTCTCTTTATTGAAAAGTCGACCGAACAGTGACAGCAACCAAGACCAAATCCAAACCAGCCAATTTTTTGGTTCTGGTTTCGGATCTGGGCGTGGTCCAAATAATCCCTTGTAGAGCTCCTTCTGTTTCTGATAAACAGCTTTGTCATCTTCTGCTAGCAGCCGCAACTCTTTTGTTATTGCTTTGTCATCAGGAGCTAATTTTCGGGCCTTCATTAAGTCTTCACGAGCAGCAAGTGTTTGCCCAAGTTCTGCTCTAGCTTTGCCACGTCGAAACAATGCTTTGACATTGTTCTCGTCCTCGACCAACACCTAGCAGCATCATCTTTCAAGTCATATTTTATTATGGTAGTGATGGCAGTAAATATTAAAAAAGAAAATGAGTACAAAATGAGAGTAAGGCAGAAGGCATCATAATGATCCAGAAAATTCAAAGTTCCAATTAGTTTATAGCAAACACTTGGCACATCACATGACCGAGAAGAAAGGAAAATATAGAGCAATAAAGCTTGTGGAGTTTTTAGATATAAAACGTGATTCTTCTGACCATTGTTGTGCAAAATCAGGTTTTAATTTCTGTAACAAAAATAACCTCATCTTTTCTCCTGTGAACATTATCCTGGATGTTACGAGAACAGCTCGATGTTACAAGTCTGAAATCATCTCTGATCTAGATTTTCCTTTTCAAATGTTTGGGTTGTACACAATATTTGTAAAAGTGTCAGAAACTGTAATCCGGTCAACATTAGGATCACAAGACAAAATGCTTATGTTTTCTCCAAAAGAGACAAGATCCTAGCTGTTGCATTTTATTGACCAAAGGACTATTTTACTATCGAAGTGGATAAAGGTTCAACATCTGATGATGAGAGAGTTGAAAGAAATTAAACAGTCAAAAACAGTTCTGAGTGGATGATTTTCAGAAGTATCTACGTACAATACCACATTGAACCGTAGCTTCATCGTAGCGCTTCAGCTTTATCAAGCAGGCTGCCATATTAAGATGGCAAGGATTTTTTACAGCCAAAGCCATATCACGGTACTTTCCAAACAACTGGAACATGAAGTCATCTCCCATGTATGCTATGGCCTAAAGCACCAAAAAAATCGAAAAGAATGTCAACTAAAGCGAGGAAAGGAACAACAAAAGAATAGTCAACAGGATTAACTTTGCAACCATTTCATACTGCTGCATTGCCTCCAGCAATTTATCCTCTTTAAATAACTCATTCCCATCCATCTTTCTTCGGTCTGCTGCACCAATTCTCTCTTCTACAGTCATGTCACTGCGAGCTTTTCCCTTGTGAAAATGCGTCATGGAAAGAGTGAATTTTTGGAAATCAAAAGTAATCCGCAAAACTTAAAGCACAGAGAGAGCATAATAGATATTGAAACGCACTTCTTTGGTTTCATCGAAACCGATTAATTCTACTTCATATACAAGATCAGCCATTGGTGGAACATTTGGAAAAGAAAAGTTTCCTTCTTTTCCATATCCTAATTCCCAACCAACATTAAGCAATGCACGTTCTCCAGATTTCATGCTAGAAATTCCAATAGCCAGCCCAGTCTTTTCTTTTTTCTCTGTAGGAAACAATCAGAAGACAAAAATTACAGATTTTGCTAGAAACTTATATCCTATCATTTTCACTACATATTCAAGGAAAAGGTAGATGAACTCTCATGGACCAAAAATCTAAAAAAGAAAAGATTTATTTTGAAGTTTAATAGTAGATTTTGGCAATTAAGGATGAAATCCTCCGGAAGAACGAACTGTCAACCCAGTATACATCTTCCATTAATTCAAAGTTCAGCAAACTAGCGAACTCACTAGTAGAGCAAATAGAGGACACAGGTTATTTTGTTAGTTGTCATAAATCCGAACCAGTATGTGTACAGATAACTGCAGCTAGAACCTTCTCAGAAACCAATACGTTCTAATTTTAAATTTTTGGAAAACTACTACCAAAAGCCGCCTCCCTGACTTATGGTATGACCTCTTTCATCTAGGGGAAGGTGCCAGGTTCAAATTTCGAGCCCCAAAGTATAGAAAAAATTTGGAAAACTCCTTCTGCATTACCTTTGCCTAGGATAAGCTCAAGGGGTTGCTGGTCATGCCATGTATCTTCAAACTTGTGTTGGGTGCTTTCAGTCCATGCCCTGTAGTGCACTGCCAAAAAAATTTTAGGTTAGTGTGCATACCTCTTTCCCATTAAAGCAAAGCGACGAAATTTTCAAACACAAGAAGCGACTAAAGTTTCCATGTCAAAAGAATGAATCTAGTGAGAATTCGATTTATTAAAGTTTGCGATAACATTATGACATCAGTGTCTGTGTCGAAGAGTTATATTGGACATCAACATTATTTGAATTTTAAAACCTTTTAGGAAACATCCAAACAAAGATTATGGCAAATGTAAGTCCAGCAACTATTTTCATGGTTAACTCATAGTAGAAGGTAGTCATTGACCAGTGTACACTTTCACACTTCGCGTTCATGAGAGTACACCCATTCCTTAAAGAAATCAAGGCAAAGATCTATGCACATGAAGAGTAATAAGATCACGTGAAAAGATGTGATTGATTAAAATCTCCAAACAATAAGCAAAATTGTATAAGAAATAAGAATGTGGTTCATACAGAGAAAACTATTACATCTAGGAGAATCAGATTGAGGTCGAGGATCATTCCTGAAATTATTTAAATACTCAAACTCTTATCTTCCCCACATCTAAACTACATTTCCCAACTGTAGAAGATTATCGTGTTCTCCCGGTTCATGGCACTGTATTTCTTTTTCCTTTTCAAATTTCTGGTGAGTATGTTTATTTCAGATACATGAATTTAGGCAGACACGAATTTTATAACAAAATGTCATAGTCCTCTCATCCCCAACTCAATATTTGGCTGAATGTGAGTAAGTTCATGGGATGCTAATGTGCATGGATACATAGGAACTTCATTATTTAACGTCATGTATCTAAATTGAAAAGACAAATATGCTAACTAGTTGAGCACTTAAGAGGTCAATATAATCTTTTCATTGGACTTACAGAAGCATGTTGAATATTTTGATGGCTTCTGACCATGGCCTTCTTTAATAATTTGCTTAGTCACTTTCTCATGGAGAACTTCGACAGCAGAACTAACCTTAGGGGGGCCACTGTCATCTTCAGGAAGTTCTCCATGCACAACTGAGGAACCTTCAACAACAATTTCATCATCACCATCTGGTCCATCTCGATCTGCAAATGATGCATGCTGTATTCAGCCCAAATATTCTCATTTTAAAACAAAAAAACATTATAGAATTGAACTGCAGAAAGAAAATACTGCACATTGGTGGAGAAACATTAACCTCATGATTCAAGTGTTGTGAGAGATCAATTTAGGAGTCAGATTAACAAGCATAATGTCAAAGTAACTATGAAATTAGGCTCAAATAAATGACTCTCAATGATCAAACACCTTAGAAAGGTCAGAATAACTACACAATTAATTCCATTTCGCAGCTAATTTTACATTTTAAGGGAATTTTAAAAACTTGAAACATTTTCCCTCAGGAATAGAGGATAAGCATGCCGCCCTGCTTAGAAGCTCAGCTTGGGCTATCTATGGACTGCGGAAACAGCTCTCAACACAACACACATACGCACGCACACACACACACACACACATTTAAATATAGCAACTGTCCCGTAACTAGTCTTTGGACCTCGCACAATGATCGGAAAATGACACCCATCGCTCACCTCACATTTCATAATTGCCAATTGACGCAAGTGCTTGATTTCCAAGAAACACCACACAAAGTTGAGATGAAAAAAAACGCCACAACATGGTAAGTACCTGGCGACGGCTCGCGCTGCTCCTCCAATTCCACCATTATTTATATCTCAAAAGAGATCACTGATATCTGCGATCTACTCCTTGCAATCTGCAACGTTTACAATGCAGAATCCAAAAAAAAAGGAAAATAAATTAAAGAACATAAATTTGACTAAAGGCTGATCCTATGAGACTAAACAACCGTCACTCAAGTCAAAACGATCCTTAAAAAAATCAACTAAATTCACAAATAAAATAATTCAATTAGCTCAGCAAACTTCACTTCTCCACTGAAGCAGTTGAACAAAGGCATAAATGGGTATTACTTGTGAACCCTAGTAAAGAGCGCAACAGAAGCACAATTACCGTAATCAGCTCAATCTGATGCGGATGCCGGATCCTTTTTCACCCTGAGATCGAAGAAGATTCTGGACAGAGAGTGGACTTGCTTTGAATATCTTTGCTGATTTGACACTTTCTAGGTACCCCAATTCTAATTATTTTATGGATCTAAACGGGCTAGTTCAATTCGGATAGTTATATATTCCACAAACGTTCGGTGACATGTAAAGTAGATTTTTATAGAATTTGCAAACGTTAAGTGATATTCAAATATTAATTTTTTGAAATTCTATAAAATTCATGGGTGTCCAATATTAATATCATTCTTAGGAAATTATTTATGTACGAATCATAAAGTTATATGTATAATACAAAAATAAAAAATTATCTTCTTTCCAAATTCGTCCACCTTTCTATCTCTAATATTTAATTACTTTCAACTATATATGATATTAAGTAATAATAATATATAATAACAAATATCAACATAATATATTATAAATGGGGATGTAATAATATATAGTAATAAATATTATATGTATATTATAAAATGTATTATGAGTAATAATAAATAGTTATATACATATTATTTAATATATTATAGGGATGATGTGAATTCCGGTCCTCAAAACCGATCCCACGGAGATGGGGATGAAAAACACTCACTTAATTCGGGGAAGGGATGAGAATGACAAACTTATTGGCGCAGCGACGGATCCGGATCCCACTCGCGGGATACACTGGAAGATTTAAATAAATTGTGCCCGAGAATGGTCATACACGAATGAATAAAACTAAATATACAAGGATGTTTAATGTATTACTTTTGGCGACTTGGCACCTACCTCCGATCAGTCCACAAGGGAAATGGTCATCCAACGGTTGCACGGTTGATGAACGTCCAATTCGGTCCACGACCGGAATCTCAATTCCTTCACTGCTTTGCACTAGAAAACCAGTGAAGATTTCGCAAACGGACCTTCACGCCCAAACTGTTGGAACGAATTATGGTGGCGGCAACGGCGCAGCTGCGGCGGGGCGACGAGAGGAGGAGGTCAAGACTGAGAGGAGGGGAGCTGTGGAGGAGTTGTCAATACAACTTGGTACGAATGAATGGCTTACCTTGAGCCTCTATTTATAGATATTTTTCATGGGCTTAAACCAGGTTAATGGGCTCAGGTCAGGCCCATGTTAATATTTGTTTCGAGTCCATCGTCGTGGCTTCATCATAGTCCCGATCGATGTCAGATCGAACTGATCTGCACAATTTCCAAAATTTTACATTATGATTCGAAAACAATTTTTCGGACCACTAAATCTGTAAATGACAGTTTTACCCCTATTACCTAAATATGGAAGTCCTACTTCCTTAGCTAATTTTGAAAGTCGTACTCCCAAACTTTCTCCTACTATATATAATTTTCGTACGGGAACTGAAAAACCAGTACTTGACCCTCAATGGTTCAGGGATACAGCTAGTCGTGGGCTCACAACTCCTTGTGACTCCGAAAACATCTTTTCGAACTTATCCATCGGACCATGATAAAGCGTCTAGCAACATCGTCCCATGATCCCCCTAGGTATCACTGATAGTGCATGCAAGAACCAGTTGATCATGGTTAGCATACAGTACGGTCCTTTCAGCTCAAATATCCCGACCGAATCAATGACCACTGGTAAATCGAGATCGCTAGAGATTCGATAGCCATTTACACATCTTGGAGATGAAACAGTGACATCACATGTGCTATTAGGTAAACTCATTACCTAAAGCACATCTAGTACTCTGGTCAGAGATTTGTCACACTATTATCTCCTCACATATCATAGGATATCCACGCACAAGGGTGAGCGGTGAATCCACGACGATGAAAAATCGACTTCTACATATATCGGGACCTCACCCAATCCCGTCACCTGATGACCCCAACGGAGTCCGTAAACGGATCAAAGTGAGGAACCTATTATGTAGAGTCTCAATGATATTTCGAGTAGTAAGGACTAATCTGTACAACCAAGACCTCAGACTTAATCCACTCGATAAATGATAACCACTTGAAAAGTCCGAGCGAGGATAGTTCGATAGATCACCAGGTCTGTGAGAACCCAAAAAAAAGAGTATCATCATATAGGTTTATGCAGGTATTCAATCATTTGTAACCTAAATTTTTCAAATTTGCAACAGCCCAGATTATTCAGCATGCATTGAGACTCAATATTGTGTCAAATATAACCTCAAATAATTCAAATTTTGACGGATCAATCATCAATTTGTAACAGTCTTTTTGACCACATTATATCCCCATTATTTACATTTTATGGCCATTATGAGTCTATGACCATAAAAATGTGTTCATTAAAGCTAGCCTTTCGTCTCCCCTTCATTCACCTATAAATACCCTGTCTTTGTGTAACATCCCGAAATTCGGATTATGTAGAAATGAGTGCATGACTATGAGGAAAATATTTTTAGATGATTACATGCCTTATTATATGATTTATTTATGATTTTATGTTGCATGGTATGCATGTGTTGTTTTTCAGCCTGCTTGAGCTACGGACGTGAGGACGAGATTAGGGTCGACCGGAATGAAAATAAATTGAGATTTTAAGTCATGACATTTTTAATAATGAATTTTTTTTATTTTAAGCAACAATTTTTTGGAATTTGGATTTTTATAATTATTATGGAGGGAAACCCGTTTTTCGCCTATACGAGCTGGTATATTGAGTTTTAAAGCATTTTAAAATTCTAGGAGTCCTAGATTTCGAAACTTTATGATTATTAAAGCCCAAGTATGAGTTTTTAACACATTTTTAATTTAAGTAAAGGGGCAAGCTTGTATTTTCTTAATTTAAATTAGTAGGGGTTATATTAGGCACTTTAATTATTTCATAAGCACAAAGTTACACAAACCTAGCCTCCTCTTAACACAACCAGACATCCTCTCCACTCCATACCACACAAACTTTCGAAAATATTCAACCTTTGAAGAAGCTTGGTGATCAAAAGCCGGTTGTGCCTCGATCTCGCGTCTACAACGTCCGTACCTCGCAGATCTCCGTTTCCTCCAACCCAGGCATGTGATATCAATTCCCTTGCTCACCATTTAAATAATAATAGCCTGTTTTATGAAAATTATGCATGAATGTTGTGTGTATGCCTCGGATCTATACAACATGGTTCAGATATGCATGTCTCATGTTACATCTCACGGTTTTGATGTTTTCTCGCATGGTTTCGGTTCATGGTTGGTCCAGGGGTTATGGCTCATGGCTAGGTAGTCGAGTTTGGGTCTTAGGGTGGTCTAGGCGTGGTCCTAATACGTGATGTAGTGGTCGAACCATCAGGAACAACAGAACCACCGCGCGCTGTGTGAAGTGGTACAGCGCGGTGCGTCGCCTTCTCCATGGTCGTGTGCTCTCTTGCGACCACGGTTGGGGCTGTGGCTGGTCTAGTTAGAATCGTCTAGACCTGGGCGTGGTCCAGCCGGAAGGGCTCCGGCAGTGGTGGCCGGATCAGGGAGAACGATCGTGAGAACCAGGAAGTGGTCGTGACGGCGTGCAGCATGGCTGGTGCGTCCACTTGCAGCAACTAGTTCTCCCTGGTTAGGCCACGGTTTGAGGCAAGGTTGGTCACGTTAGAACCGTCTGGACCTGGGGGTGGTCCATCCAGAAGGGCTCTGGCATTGGTGGCCGGATCAGGGACAACAAACGTGAAGACCAGCAGGTGGTCGTCACGGCGCAGCATGGCTGGAGCGTCCACTTGCAGCGACCAGTTCTCCCTGGTTAGCCAACGGTTTGATCCAAGGTCGGTCAGGTTAGAACCATCTAGACCTGGGGGTGGTCCAGCTGGAAGGGCTCCGACAGTGGTGGCCGAAGCATGGAGGACGAACGTGATAAGTGGCTGTTGGTCGCGACGGCAGCATGTTGTGTGTGTGTTTTTGGTCTAGGGTAATTGGGAGATGGGCTTGGGCCGGTTCGGTTGGACCGATGGGTCGGTTCAATCGGGCCGGGTCGAGTTGGTCAAGTGTCGAGTCAAATATTTTAAGTCCGGTCCGAGTTATTTTATTTATGGGCCGGGTAGTTTTATTTTAAAGTCCAAGTCATTTTATCGAGTCAAGTCAAACTTTTTAAGTCAAAATTATTCTTGGTCAAAATGATTTTTGGGTCAATGATTTTAAGTCAAAAGTTATTTTAAGTTGTCGATTTTTAAGTAATTTGGATTTTAAGTTAAATTGTTAGATTTTGGGCCGTTATTTTAAATGAGTTTTAAGCCTGTTTTGACGGTGTTGGGTTGAGTCCTTCAAATGATTTTAAAGGGGTGATTCTTTGTTGTTGGGCCAAGCTTGAGTTGGGCTTAGTATTATTTTAAGTTTAGTTGAGGCTTTGGGCTTAGAGTTAGTGGGCCAGTCGCTTGAACCAGTCCTTGACCGAGCCGAGAAAATGTATAGGCCCATGAATATATATTTAATTATATACGTAGTATGTTGTGTATTTGAGTATGAAATGTTTAAAGGAAATTAAATATATATTGATGGGCCAACCCTTTTAAATTGGCATGAAAAAATTGGCATGATTTTTATGAAATGCATGCATCATGAAAGTTTATGAAATGTTAAGGCATGAAGGAAAAATATTTTGAGGGATTGAAGTGTTGTGGGACAAAGTTTAATGATGGGAGTTAGCCGGGTAGCCGGACCCGGGGATCCCCTGTTTTAATGTATGAGCTTATGGATCCATGTTTGACATCATGGTGAAGTGGCAGCAAAGAGGTGTGACATATAGGGATCCCGAGGTAAGGTCGGTGAACCACATCGCCACGTATGTTGGTTTATAGATTGATCAATCGATTATGGCTCACACTTCACGGATACGACTCGCATGTTCTTTTAAGTTATGTTATGTTTATGCCATGCCTTAATATATATATGTTATACGATGATGTTATGTATGAATGCATTATGGTTCATTGTTTTAAGATCTTTCACGCACGCATGTCATGAAATTATGTTCCTATACGTATGTGCCTGCATGTGGTTTTATTATATGTACTTCGTTATGTATTACGATAGAGCATGCTAAGCCTCTAGGCTCACTAGATTTAAATGGTGCAGGTGATGATCCTGTCGATGAGTATATTCCGACTGGCGGTGAGGACCTCTGAGCGCCTGTTGCAGCAGTGCCCCGTGACCGCCTTTTTACTTAATTTTGTCATGTTACAGTTTTAGATACTAGTTTTTTAAACATGTTGGTTTTCAGTATGCTTTTACTCGAGGATTTTATTGTGTTGGATATTTTTAACGTTTTCAAATATTCCTCTATTTATGCTTAAAGTATTTTGAGAAAATGATTTAGAAACGTTTTAGAAGGGAACGAGCCATTCGTTATGTTTAAGTTTATGCTTCCGCACATGTTTTAAAAAAAAATTATAGAATCTGGTTCGCTTCACTTTGCATAAGAGGAAACACAACAACACACTCATACTTTCTGATATTTCGAGTGAGAGAGCTGCTAATTTTGAGTGCAAGTTCTGCCAGTGTGCCTAACGTTTCGTTCAAGGTTTTGTCCAAAGAACTCCAAGTTTCGTCCACATTTTGTTCAAGATTTCAAGGTAAGTGGATTTTTGCTAGTATATTCATTTGAAATAAAATACATGATGTTCATACCATGTCCTATTCTTTTTGAATTATCGTTCGAGCATTTGTTTCGTGTCAAGTTCATGTTATGATCCATCCTCTGTTTCTAGAACTGTTATCACTATCGTGATATGGGTCTACAGAATTCTGCACTCTGAATCATATGATATGATTAAGGCCTCGCCCTCTTAGAGGAGTAAAAATTAGGGATTGATCAGTAAACCATATAAACAAAGTATATATCAGCGCTACTTGTTATCCATTATCTGTTCATGATGTCTTTCAAATTCAGTATATATCTATGTATGAAGTTGTTATGCTCAAATTATTCACCCACTTACTAAGTGTTTCACAAAACACTCATGTCTTAGTTTTTCCACCGAGATAAGAATGAAGAGCAGATTGAAAAAGAGGAGCAATACATGTATTGGGGCTGGTGAAGACGTCCTTCAATTCTATTATTTCGCTTCCGCAAATTCTGTTATTCAAAGTTGTAAAGACGATCAGTTTCGATTATGTAATAGACTGGTTTTTGGTTTATACTACGAGGCTTGATGTTTTTCAAGGTATGACTGTTAAACATCACCAATGTCATATGTCGTGATCTCGGGGCGTAAAATTTTAGTGGTATCAGAGCTAGTCAGGTTCATAATCCGGCTGGGAGCCCACAAGTGTAGAAGTTTTTTTGCATGGGACCCGTGCCCGCAATGGGTGAACGAGTAAAACTCACCCTTCCATCGTGACGTTACCCTTTTTGTCCAGATTCCTTCGTTAGGCATCCAAAATCACGTTTTTGCTATTTTGGAAAGCTTCATAACTCATTAGAGAACTTCGATTCCAATTCTATCAAATTTCTGTAATTCCTACTACTGATATTCACAATCCATGGGATATATCATGATTATCCTCATTCAAGATCCTACGCCTTTCCAATTATTTATTTCAGGAAATGGCTCCTTTCATTCCCCGTACTCATGCAGCGGCCGCTATTCATATGAAGCAATTAGCCCTTGACAATCAAAGTCGTGTGCATCACCTTAGGGCCAATGTTAGCAATCGAAAGACGAGAGCCGACTGTCACAAAGGAAGAGTTGGCAAAGAAAGTATTCTGCCTTGAACGAGAATTACAACTACTGAGAAATGATAATTGTGGTTTACGAAATGTCGTCACCTTGTACTATAAGGACATCGACCGTCACAACTCTCAGTTGATTGAATCCAAGAAGGAATATAAAAGTAATCAAGTGGCGTTAGAGGCTTGTCGCATGACTATTGCAGGACTCGCTGAGCCTTTGCATGTCTAAGAAGATTGAAAGGATGAAAATAAAGAAACAACAGATTGGAGAGAGCCACTTGGAATACCATAAGAAATGCAGGTGTGACGGCCAAACCCATGGGAATCAACGGAATTGAAGTAAATACAATTCAAAAGAAACAGGAGGACTAAATTCGAAATAGAGTAAGCTGTATTCCCTTACACAAAACTGTAATAAAGCAGATGGCGCCAAAGGTACACAGTGGAAATAGATTTGAAGTATAAGACTTCAAATATTACAACTACTGGAACTCTATATATATTCTCTATTGTTGTAATGGATCTTAATACATTTTGACAAAAGATCAAAAACAACAACAGCTAAGGCTTCGCGGAACCGCTGGTCATTGACAAACACATGCAGCCCCCAAATCTGGCTCAACTTGCACCACCCGCCTGCCCCTGAGCTACCTCACCTGCATCGGAAAATAACTAGTGGAGCCTAAGGACTCAACGAGTAAAACTGAGGATAACAAGGATCACATAAATGCAGACATAACTGAATCGTAATACGTAAAATAAAGGAAGACATCTGAATCTGAAATCTCGCTACTGAAAGACAGATCGTAACATCAGATCTGAATTGCTTTATACTGAGTGACTTATGGTCTAGAGGCTCTCTGGTGGTCCTTGTGCATGAAGCATGTTATCTGAATCAGTAACTCTCTGTGAAGGGATTACAGTACTTCCATAATCTTGGTCCCTTCTGCTTTGAAGGGATTACATTTATACAGTAATCTTGGTCCCTTCCTGGTTGACCGGGTCCTCTATGCCATAAGTCCTTCAAAATGAAATTTTACTCCCTTTACTTTAAAAAAGCTTTTATACTTTGCTTTCGATCAAAGATCAATCATTGAAAACTGGTAGATTCACTGCTATGAAACTCCTTTTATCTTTAAAAACATTACCGAGTGTACAGCTGGACTAGGAGCTGATATAGCAAAGACCAGCTCTGAAAAGAAACGACTTGAGAGTGAAAACATATTTGGGTTGAAGAAAACAGATCTCAGGCGTGAATAACAGCTTTGACTAGAGAAAATAGCTTGTGAATAGGTGAAACAGATCTGGTTTTATGTAAACAGATTTTGCGTACAAAACAAATTTGGCTGAGAAAACAGATGTGACTGAGAAACAGTAATAAAAGCTTCAGGGCAAGACTTTCAGATTTGGAAGGTCACTTAGCTATGAGAAACCCAAACAGATTTGGCTAAGATACTGCTTTCGCGTAGGAAATAGACTTGGTTAAGAAACGCGAAAATACTGCATCAACTCAGACAGTCTCTAAACAAACTAGCTTCTCTTATCCAATCGAAACAAAGTCCGATCGAACCAGCGTCACTTATCAGTTTAGATTCAATGTCCCGAGCTTCCGCAGTTCATAAGAACGACGAGGATCATTTCTTGGCTTATCTCAACTGGAATCTATACAACTCAGTCCTTTTGAAAACCCCGCTGTTTACTAAAGTTAATTGGTGAGTTTTCTCAAACTAAAGTATCAAAGCAGTGAATCCAAAACTTTAACATAAGCTCGAACTGGAAAAGTCAAGCATACACAGAAAACAACGAAGCAATATATATGTTTTCCAGATGCAGCAAGAATCAGATTTACTTGCCTGACAAGAAGGTCGCAACGAGCAGATGGCCTAGGCCGGAAATCTCCTCAAGCACACCTCTGAGATATTTTTAAATATTTGAGAGAACTAAAAGTTTTCTTGCAATCTCAAATGAGTCCAGAACTTTTCGTAAACCATTTTATACGTGGGAGCATGATTGAGTAGTAGGTAAAAACACTTGAGTAGGCATGGTTGCCATACCAACTCCTTGTCCTCTTTAAAAGATTTGCTAAAACTCCCTACTACCATTTTATTTTAAAGTCTTGCTACAACAATTTATTAAAAACAGATCTCCAACTGAATTCGTTTAACTTTTTAAAGGAACTTCAGATCTGGACCATTTCAGATTTGTGCTTGGGGCGAAATTCTTCCGGAGTCTTCTGGGTCGTTGCTTCTAAGCTGGAAGAAAAGAAAGAAATTAGATTTGAACTGAAATCTGAACGCTTGAAATCTCAAATCAGCCCTTAGAATAGAAAGGCTAAAAAATTTGTGGTCCTATGGATTTTGGGGCACTACAACTCTATCCTCCTTATTTAATTTCGTCCTCGAAATTTACTTACCACACAGCTCTGGGTAGAGACTACGCATATCCTCTTCTGTCTCCCAAGTTGCTTCCCGCTCAGATTGGTTAGACCTCTGAACTTTAACCATCGAGATACTACTATATCTTAACTTCCTATTCTCTCTAAGAAGAATCTTCTCTAATCTTTCTTCATAGCTCAGATCTGGTGCAAGCTGGATTGGCTCATAGTTTAAAACATGCGACACGTGGGGAACGTACTTCCTCGAAGCTGATACATGGAAAACATTGTTCACGGAGGACAAATGTGGGGGTAAAGCTAGTCTATAAGCCAGCGTTCATACTTTTTCCAAAATCTCATATGGACCAATGAACTTTGGGCTTAGCTTACCCTTCTTCCCAAATCTCATTACGCCTTTCATCGGTGCTACCTTTAAGAAAACATGATCTCGAGATTCAAAGCTCAATTCACGGCGTCTATTATCAGCATAGCTCTTTTGCCTGCTTTGAGCTGTTAACAGTCGGTCTCTTACTTTCTTAATAGCTTCAGCGGTCTGTTCTACCAGATCTGCTCCCAAACCAGTTCGTTCTTCTACCTCATCCCGGTGTTCTGATTTTCTGCCATAGAGAGCTTCGTAAGGGGCCATCTGAATTGATGCTTGGAAGCTATTGTTGTACGTGAATTCTACCAAAGGCAGCTTTGAATCCCAGCTTTCTGAAAAATCGATGATACAAGCTCTGAGCAGATCCTCCAATATCGGAATTACCCTCTCTGATTGACCATCTGTCTGGGGTTGAAAAGCCGTGCTAAAGGTTAACTTAGTACCTAAAGCTCTGTGAAGACTCTTCCAGAAAGCTGACGTAAACCTTGGATCTCTATCAGATACGATCGAAACTGGAATAACATGAAGTCTTACTACTTCTCTTATATACATCTCAGCGTATTTGCTCACATCATAAGTTGTCTTGACTGGTAATAAGTGAGCAGATTTGGTGAGTCGGTCTACTATAATGCAAATTGAATTGTATCCTTGGACAATTCTGGGTAAACCAACTATAAAATCCATCGCAATACTCTCCCACTTCCATTCTGGTATTGGCAGGGATTTTAGCATTCCAGCTGGTCTCTAATGTTCGGCTTTGACAAACTGACAAGTTAGGCATTCTGGAACAAATCTAGAAATGTCGCGTTTCATGTCTGGCGACCAATACAGCTTCTGAATATCTTTATACATCTTGGTACCCCGTGGATGCACTGTGTATGGGGTTGTATGGGCTTCTGTCATCAAATCAGATCTCAAGTTGTCCACGCTATGAACCCATAATCTGCCCTGATATCTGACAATTCCTCCAGCTGTGTTATAGAGATTACTCCCCCTCTCCTCATCTTGCTTAACCCACTACTTTAGCTGCACATCTAACAGCTGTCCTTCCCGGATCTGGTCTATCAGATGTGATCGAATGGTGAGATCTGCCAAAATCACTGTGCTATCACGGTGCACCAGTTCTAATCCAAACATCTCAATCTCTTTAGCCAATGGTCGCTGGACAGTGACCTGGGCTAATCCTATTGCTTTCCTGCTAAGAGCATCTGCCACAACGTTGGCTTTTCCTGGGTGGTAGCTAATGGTACAATCGTATCTTTGACCAGCTCTAACCACATTCTCTGTCTCATGTTCAATTCTTTCTGGGTGAAAAGTACTTTAAAATTTTATGATCTGTAAATATCTCGCACTTCTCCCCATACAGATAATGTCTCCAAATATTCAGGGCAAAACCACTGCTGCTAACTCCAGATCATGCGTAGGATAATTCTTCTCGTGGTTCTTCAACTGTCTGGAAGCATACGCTATTACCCTACGATCCTGCATCAATACAGCTCCTAAACCCAACTTGGAAGCATATGTGTAGATAACAAAATTCCCTTGTTCAGAAGGCATAGTCTGTTGGGATCCGGATCGCGCCCCCCGGCGAGGCAGCGGAAGAACAGAAATTACATGTGCCGGGAGAAGATAAATACGATATAATACAAAAACTATGACATTCATAGGGCGTTCAGAATCGCTACCTTGCTGGCAACTCGTGCCTGGCTCTGACCGGTTTCGTAAAGAAAACGGCACTTCACGGTAGACTACGGTAGATAACGCCAATCAGGTCCACGACCGGAGACTAGATTCCTTCGTCAGCCTGCACTAGAAGAACTGACGAGATCTGCGCGGATGGATTCTCCTCGTCAAACTTGGCCGGAACAAATTCCGGCGAAGAGGCGGCAGCGGCGGGTGGCGGGCGGCGGCGGCGGCTCTTTGAGAGAGAGGGGGGCGGCTACTCTAGCTATTAGGTTTAGGGTTTTGCAAGTTAGCATTAAGTGTTTAAGTTAATGAAGTCTAGTCTAATTAAATAGACTTGTGGTAGGATTGTACCGGCCCAACGGGCCCGAGTCCAACGGCTGAACATTCGGTTCATCCCCACCAATGTGACTTCATCGTAACTCCGATCGCCGATCAGATCGGACCGATCGACTCAGTTTCCAAAACTGAATACTATGATCTAAAAAACCATTTTCCAGAACCCCAGTGCAAAATGACCGTTTTGCCCCTCAACAGCGGGAAACCCCGGTTTGATCCCTGTTGACTTTTAGGAAGTCGCACTCCCCAAAATCCTCTTCTCGTGCTCAACACATTGAGCTCAGTATCCGTGCGGGAATCTCGAATCCAGTACTTGTGTGACCCTCAATGGTTCAGGGATACAGCTAGTCGTGGGCCCACAACCATTGCGGCTCCGGAATCACAATTCCGGACTTGCCCAACGGATCATGGTAAGAGCGTCTAGCAACATCGCCCCATGATCCCCTAGGTATCACTGATAGTGCCTGCAAGAACCAGTTGGTCGTGGTTAGCGTACAGTACGGTCCTTTCAATCCATATATCCCGATCAGATCAACGACCTTTGGTAAATCGAGAGT
>KQ998231.1:123490-171602 GCA_001598015.1 Dorcoceras hygrometricum
AACGGATCATGGTAAGAGCGTCTAGCAACATCGCCCCATGATCCCCTAGGTATCACTGATAGTGCCTGCAAGAACCAGTTGGTCGTGGTTAGCGTACAGTACGGTCCTTTCAATCCATATATCCCGATCAGATCAACGACCATTGGTAAATCGAGAGTCGCTATAGATCCGATAGCTATGCATACATCTTGGAGATCGAATAGTGACATCACGAGTGTAAAGTACTCTGGCCAGAGATTTATAACGTCTAGCAACATCGTCCCATGATCCCCTACGGTATCACTGATACGTGCCTGCAGAACCAAGTCGGTCGTGGTTAGCGTACAGTACGGTCCGTTTCAATCCATATATCCCGATCAGATCAACGACCATTGGTAAATCGAGAGTCGCTATAGATCCGATAGCTATGCATACATCTTGGAGATCGAATAGTGACATCACGAGTGTAAAGTACTCTGGCCAGAGATTTATACACTATTATCCCCTCAGATAGCATAGGATATCCACGCATGTCTGCGAGCGGTGAATCCTCGACAACGATGCATCGACTCCTACATGCATCGGGGTCTCACCCAATCCCGACGCCTTATGACCCCAAGTGAGTTGGCAAACGGGTCAAAGTGAGACGCCTATCATGTAGAGTCTCAATGACGTTTCGAGTCGTGAGGACTAATCAGTACAACCAAGACCTCGGACTTCTCCACTCGACAAATGGTAACCAATTGGAAAGTCCGAACGAGGGAAGTTCGATAGATCACCAGGTCACTATCCATCTGCATGCTCAGAACATCACAATGTTCCCTACCAATGAAACATGCTACTTCGCATCGCAGATACTAGTCTCGAACTCGGGCGGCCTTATCCTCATTTTGACGGCCCAATCGACTAGGAACATGTTCAGAATACACAGCGACTATTAGATGTGTTTCATGATAGCCGTCATACCCACTATCACATCTAACATACGCTTTAGTGCATTCTAGGTCTTTACTCAACGTAATTGTAAATCATCATACACACAATGAAAGTAAAGAATGCCATATAATAAATGCGAATATCATATATAAAGACTGTCATATACAAGAGTCTATGAACCCACACGCCACAAGTTGGCTAGATGGGCATCTACTCTAACATAGTCAGCACTGGAGCTTCTATCAACACTTGCTTCAACTTCTCAAAACTCTGTTGATAACTAGGGGTCCATTCAAACTTAACTTGTTTCCTAGTCAACGAGGTCAAGGGAACTGCTGTCTTTGAGAACCCTTGAATAAACCGCCTATAATATCCAGCAAGTCCCAAAAAGCTCCTCACCTCTGAAACAGATTTGGCTACAGGCCAATCTCGCTCAGCTTCGACCTTAGCTGGGTCAACTCCTAATCCGTCCTTAGGAATGATGTGACCTAGAAATGCGAATTTCTCCCGCCAAAACTCACACTTACTGAACTTAGTAAACAATCGCTTATCCTTCAAAACTTGTAACACTATCCTAAGCTGATCGGCGTGCTCTGGTCTGGTCTTGGAATAAACTAAGATATCGTCTATGAACACAATGACAAATTGATCCAAAAATGGCTGGAAAACTCTATTCCTCAAATCCATGAATGCAGATGGAGCATTGGTTAACCCAAAAGACATTACTAAAAACTCGTAATGATCATAACGAGTCCTGAAAGCTGTCTTATAGATATCGGCCTTTGATCTTAAGCTGATGGTATCCAGATCGCAAGTCTATCTTGGAGAACACTGCTGCTCCATTTAACTGGTCAAACAAATCCCAATTCTAGGAAAGGGGTACTTATTCTTAATGGTAAGCTTATTCAACTCGCGATAGTCTATACACAATCTGAAACTCCCATCCTTCTTCTTAACAAACAACACAGGGGCTCCCCAAGGGAATGTACTAGGTCGAATAAATCCCTTATCCAACATATCCTGAATTTGTTCTTTTAGCTCTTTCATCTCTGTAGGAGCAAGCCTATAGGGTGGTCTAGAAACAGGAGCTGCTCCAGGTACTAAATCGATAGCAAACGCTAGTTCTCTATCTGGAGGTAGTCCACTAATGTCATCTGGGAAAACTTCTGGAAATTCCTTCACCACCTCCACGTCATCCAGGTCGGGATTACTCGAAGAAATTAGGGAAGATAAACTTGCTAAAAATCCTACTCCTCCTTTCCTCAGACAACTCTGGGCCTTAAGGGCTGAAATAATGTGAGGAACATGTCTAAGCTGGTTAGCTTCGAATGAAACCTGGGATTCCTTGGACAACTTCACAGTTACAGTCCTAAGCTTAAATTCAATTACCACCTCGTTCTTAGATAACCAATATATTCCCAAAATCAAATCGAATTCAGGCATAGGTAAGACAATTAAATTTGCGGTAACTAAGTGTCCTTGAAATTCAAGCTTTAAATCACGGTACATGCTATGAGATACTAGCTCTTCTCCTGAAGGTACAGTTACACAATAACCTATAGATAAATGTTCCGGCTTACAGGGTAACTTCTTAGCAAAATCTTCAGCTATAAAGGAATGAGTCGCACCTGAATCTAACAGGGCAAAAGAGGACATACCAGCAACTAAAATCTTACCCGTAATCACAGTAGAATCGGGGTTGTCTTGCTCAGCTGTCATGACGTAATCTCGACTGGGCACCAGTTGTTTCTATTGTGGACAGTTTCTAGAGATGTGTCCTTGAGCACCACACTTATAACATCCGCTCTGGCCAGCTTTGCATTGTCCTGGGTGATTCTTATGACACTTAGGGCAAACCGAATTATTTTTTCCAACTGGTACTGCACTAAGAGGTTGGGCTGGTATAGGTTTTTGTTCTTGAGGCCGCTACTGGTTCTTGTTCTGTTTCTTAAACGGCCTCTGATCTGTCTGTTGAAAGGATGCCTCCTCTGCTGCCTCTCTTGTTCCATGTCCTTCCAATCCCTCTCAACCCACAGGGCCTTATCTACTGCTTTCCTGTAAGTCTTGGGTCCTGCTAGCCTGACATTCAGCTTGAATGTAGGCCTCAATCCTTCCACAAAGTGGCTCAGCTTTTCCTCGGGATCTTTTCCAATGAGAGGCACGAAATGGCAGCCTCTCTCAAACTTTTGGATATACTCCTGTACTGACATACTCCATTGCTTCAAAGTTAGGAACTCCCGCTTCAGCTCATACCTCTTGTCTGCCATGAAGTACCGCTCAAAGAACACTCGCTTAAACTCCTCCCACGAAAGATTTGTCAAATATAATGATAGCTTTGCTCCCTCCCACCAGATCATCGCATCATCTCTCAGTATGTAGATAGCGCACCTAGGCCTATCCAAATCTGGAATCTGAAGATACTCAAAAATAACTTCCTTAGACTTGATCCAGCTCTCAGCAACAAGCGGATCCGTTGTACCACTAAACTCCTTGGATTTCTGTCTTCGAAACTTCTCCTGTGAATCATCATGATTCGGTCCCCTGCTGTTGGAAGATTGGTCATTGCCTCTGCCTGAGTGCTCTCCTAACAGCTCTAAGAGTTGGGTAATGCGAGCATTACTATCCGGACTGGGTTCATCTACAGGGGTGCTTCTTCTACCTCTTCCCCTACCTGACATCTTAATCTATAGCCCACAATCCAACACAAAAGAACATCAGAACTCATAAGAGAAAAGACTCTTAACATATCAATAAAACACAAATATCAGGAGACGCAGACGGTGAAAGCTGCTCCAGACTTGGGAAGTGTCTGTGTATCTCAGGACCATGCTCTGATACCAATTTGTGACGTACAAAACCATGGGAATCAACGGAATTGAAGTAAATAAAATTCGAAAGAAACAGAAGGACTAAATTTGAAATAGAGTAAGCTGTATTCCCTTACACAAAATTGAAATAAAGCAGATGACGCCAAAGGTACACAGTAGAAACAGATTTGAATTATAAGACTTCAAATATTACAACTACGGGAACTCTATATGAATTCTCTATTGTTGTAATGGATCTTAATACAGTTTGACAAAAGATCAAAAACAACAACAGCTAAGGCTTTGTGGAACCGCTGGCCATTGACAAACACACGCAGCCCCCAAATCTGGCTCAACTTGCGCCACCCGCATGCCCCTGAGCTGCCTCACCTGCATCGGAAAAACTAGTGAGCCTAAGGGCTCAACAAGTAAAACTGAGGATAACAAGGATCACATAAATGCAGACATAACTGGATCGTAATACGTAAAATAAAGGAAGACATCTGAATCTGAAATATCGCTATGAAAGACAGATCAGAACATCAGATCTGAATTGCTTTATACTGAGTGACTTATGGTCTGGAGGCTCTCTGGTGTCCTTGCGCATGAAGCATGTTATCTGAATCAGTAACTCTCTGTGAAGGGATTACAGTACTTCCATAATCTTGGTCCCTTCTTCTTTGAAGGGATTATAGTTATACCGTAATCTTGGTCCCTTCCTGATTGACCGGGTCCTCTATGTCATAAGTCCTTAAAACTGAAATTTTACTCCCTTTACTTTAAAACAACTTTTATACTTTGCTTTTGATCAAAGATCGATCACTGAAAACTGGTAGATTCACTGCTATGAAACTCCTTTATCTTTAAAAACATTACTGAGTGTACAGCTGGACTAGGAGCTGATGATAGCAAAGACCAGCTCTGAAAAGAAACGACTTGAGAGTGCAAACAGATTTGGATTGAAGAAAACAGATCTCAGGCGTGAATAACAGCTTTGACTAGAGAAAATAGCTTGTGAATAGGTGAAACAGATTTGGCTCTATGTAAATAGATTCGCGTAGAAAACAGATTTGGCTGAGAAAATAGATCTGACTGAGAAACAGTAATAAAAGCTTCAGGGCAAGACTTTCAGATTTGGAAGGTCACTTAGCTATGACAAACCCATCAAACAGATTTGGCTAAGATACTGCTTTCGCGTAGGAAATAGACTTGGTTAAGAAACGCGAAAATACTGCATCAACTCAGACAGTCCCTAAACAAACTAGCTTTGCTTATCCAATCGAAAAAAAGTCCCGTTCGAACCAGTGTCACTTATCCGTTTAGATTCAATGTCCCGAGCTTCCGCAGTTCATAAGAACGACGAGGATCATTTCTTGGCTTATCTCAACTGGAATCTGTACAACTCAGTCCTTTTGAAAACCCGCTGTTTACTAAAGTTAATTGGTGACTTTCCTCTTTATCAAAGCAGTGAATCCAAAACTTTAACATAAGCTCGAACTGGAACAGGCAAGCATACACAGAAAACAACGAAGTAATATATATGTGTTTTCCAGATGCAGCAATAATTAGATTTACTTGCCTGACAAGAATGTCGCAACGAGCAGATGGCCTCGGCCGGAAATCTCTTCAAGCACACCTCTGAGAGCTTCTTAAATTTTTGAGAGAACTAAAAGTTTTCTTGCAATCTAAAATGAGTCTAAAACTTCTCGTAAACCATTTTATACGTGGGAGCATGATTGAGTAGTAGGTAAAAACACTTGAGTAGGCATGGTTTCCATACCAACTCCTTGTCCTCTTTAAAAGATTTGCTAAAAACTCCCTACTACCATTTTATGTTAAAGTCTTGCTACAAAAATTTATTAAAAACAGATCTCCCATCTGAATTCATTTTAATTTTTAAAGTAACTTCAGATCTGGACCATTTCAGATTTGTGCTTGGGGCGAAATCCTTCCGGAGCCTTCTGGGCCGTTGCTTCTAAGCTGGAAGAAAAGAAAGAAATCATATTTGAACTGAAATCTGAACGCTTGAAATCTCAAATCAGCCCTTAGAATAGAAAGGCTAAACAATTTGTGGTCCTATGGATTTTGGGGCGCTACAGCAGGCTCGCATCCAAGAGACCGAAGATACGATCAAAGAACAACAACTAACCATCGAGGCCCTAATAGAGGAAAAAGCTAGCCTACTCCAAACAATTCAGGGTCTGCAAGAAGATAACGGTGCGCCATTTGATGATGAATGGGAAGAAGAACCGGAGGAGAATTCAGAAGACGAAGGACTTGGGGAGATTCCTGTAGAAGCCATGGTGAGGGAGATATTGTTGATGAATAGAAAAGATGTCTTACCCTTCCTTTCAAATAAATATTTTATTCAATTGTCAAACACTCTAATGTAACTAATTTGTTTTCCCTTTTGGAATCTAATAAAAGTTTAATTGCTTACCATTCGTATCAATTTTAACCTTCGAATACTTCACTGATGTATACATCCATTCTTAGAAGGTTTTTCCTATGACAGAAAATGAAAAGTTCAAGGAGATGTAATAGTAACAATGGGGATGAGGGATCTTCGAGTTCAAGGGCTGGTCTTAGCAGAGAAAACTTAATGGCGATTGCAACGATAGTTGCCACCACTCTCAGCCACCACCTCCTCCACCCCTACGCCTCATGGGACCAAGTATTACTATGAGTCACTTCGAAAGAACCGAACTCTCACTTTTGATGGAAGTCATGATCCTGAAGTGGGCCAAACGTGGCTAAAGAATATTAAGACACAACTCCGGCTACTAGAAATCCCAGAGACTTTTTCAAAGTGGAGGTCGTGACACCACTTCTAGATGACACAGCTGGAAAATGGTGGGAAACAGTCACGCCGGCCATGATCGAAAATGGACCAATCTCATGGCAGAGATTTCGAGAGGCATTCTTGAAGCAATAATTTCCAATTTGAGACTTTCACTCAAACCGCCGATATGTCAGTGGTGGAGTATACATCCAAGTTTAATGCGTTGGGTACTTATGTCCCAACAATTATGACCAATAATACTTTGAAAATGCACCGCTTCAAGAAAGGTCTTAGTATCTGTATACAGTCTGCCCTAGAGGTTTACCCGGCCACAAGCTTCGAGGATTTAATGGGAGCTACAATCCAAGCTAAGACGAACATAAAGAGGCACGAGGAGGGAAACAAAAACAAACGCCCGCTCAATGCTCAGACTTCTCACAGTGGGCCTAAGTACAAGCGGCCAAATCTAATCAGTGGGTCAAACCGTGGACCAGCATCTGCACCAAATAACCAAGGGTTAGCACGTTGCACTTCCTGCGGTTACTACCAAGTGGATAATGTCACAAGCAGAGTAGGGCATGCTTCAAGTGTGGGAAGATGGGACATCGAATTGCGTATTGTCCTGAAACCAAGGATCCAAGGGCTGGGAAAAGCAGTGGAGCTAACCAAAATAAGCCAAAACCCAAGGAGGATAAACCCAACGCTCGTGCCTTTGCAGTAACTCAGGAAGAGGCTGATGATACCAGCAACGTAGTGGCAGGTACCCTTCTTATCAACAACATGTCTGCTTATGTGTTGTTCGATTATGGTGCTACTCATTCATTTTTATCTAGGAGATTCATTAAAAAGTTAGGACTCAAGTCTGAATTCTTGCATGAGCCATATAGAGTAGCAACCCCCACGAATTCTATTATTGAGACGCATAAACTACACCGAAACTGCAACATATATATCAATAAACGTGTTTTCTCTGCGGATCTAATTCAACTCAACATGGTCGAGTTTGATGACATCATAGGCATGGATTGGCTATCCAAGAACCGTGCACTAGTAGATTGTCGAGGTAAGAGTGTTAAAATCCAAACCCCTGATCGTGGAGTTAAAAAAAAGAAAATCAATTGACTCCATTAGACTTTTAATGGATTTTAGGGAGACTTTTATTGATTTTGGGGAGATTATTATGGATTTATTTTTTTATAGAATTTATGAATTTTATAATTTAACTTTTTGTAATTATTTTTTTGAACTTATGAATATATAACCTTTGTCCGTTTAAAATAAATCTTTTATTAGCACTGCATAAAGGAACCCAAAAATTAAAATACTAGCATACTGCATTTCATTAAAATATTTTTCAATCAATTCATTACACATAGTTTTTAATAAATAAAAAAATAAATAAAAACCAATAATTTGATTAACATCTAGTATTTATTCATTAGAAGTGCCTAAGGTACATTATTGTTAATATGATCAACGTCGTTCCACATTCGATTGACTACTGTATCTCTCTCTACATGCATTAGCATTTGCTTGTTGTTCTTCTTGGGTGTCAAATATTTGATCAATGTTGCTATCTTCGTAAATTTGCTCTGATGACGGTGGTGAGACTTCACTATTTGCTTCAATCGGAAATTCATCAGTATGACACTCTTTACGAAGAAAATTATGTAATCCGGCACAAGCCAATACACGATCCTCCTGAGTTGTATACAGAGATGGATGAGCTATTTTGAATATTTTGAAGCGTGATTTGAATATACCAAACATCCTCTCAATAACGTTCCTCGAAGAAGCATGACGAAGATTGAACAACTATTTTGCATCTTCGGGATGACGACCTTGGCCAATGAATTCTTGTGATAGCGCACACCTCGACAAGGATCCAAGAACTGACGATGATTTGGATATCCACCATCTACTACAAAATATTTACATGTAACATATTATAGTCAAATAATTAATTAATAACATATTTAATTTTTTTAATTCACAAAAATATAAATAGCATATAGGACGAAAAAATACTTGCGGGCATTTTAAGTCTATTATTTATTTATAAAGCATTAGTCAATACATTTGAATGATATGCAAATCCCTCTCACCCGCTGAGCACATAGACGAATTCTAAATCAAAGTTACAGGCCGCCAATACATATTGATAAATTGTTCCATTACGATTACGATAATTGTTCTTGCCACATCTAACCATCATAACTGGAATATGAGTGAAGAGCTACAATCCAATCCTAAAGAATAAAAAAATTATATAACAATAATAATGACGACAATATAATAATTATGCAAGAATTCATAACTTACTTTAAATTAAGGATAAAATATTGTACTCTCCCTTGCCCGTTTTGGCACAGTATGCCTAGGTTTGACCATCAATTCTATTGCAATGAAATTTGTTGGATCATCTTTTGATATTCTACGAATATAATTATATCCACATGAAGTTATTGAGCGCTTAGTTATGAGATGATGGATACGTTCACTACATATGTTAGTTATATGCAAATATACTGCATAATAGAACCCAAACATTTTTTTATTAAGATATACCTAATAATTTTATCTACTTCTTCTACCCATTCACCTTTCTCTATTTGTTCTTGTTCATGCATGTTGATATATGTTATGACAATAAATAACCTGATATCAAACAAGAAATTAAAATAAAGCACCCTTGAATTTATGAAAAACGTTCCATGAGATAAAAAATAAAACATAAAAAAGAAGGAAATATGTGTTAAATACATAACTCCAAGATGGTACTAAAACAGATTAAACTCGGATAATCCAAACACATAAAATCACTCATTCATTCAAAACAATATAGAAATTGTAAAATAATTGAACTCATTACTAATCATATCCTTAAAAATCACTAATGGGTTTATAATCAATCCACCTTGAACGTTCCTCAATTGTCATTTTCAAGAAATCCATTTTTAGTTATCTGGTTGTAAGCAAATCAAGCACCTTGTATCTAGTCCGATTATCCAAATTTTGGACCTCCTTGATAGCATCCCAACAAGTATCACCTCCATCTCTTATAGATTTTAATTTTGATGCTACGTTCTCAAGGTTGTGAGAGAACTCATGTAAAACTTCTTGGTCAGTGTTCTTGAATGCACTTGATTTTGCTTCAAACTCGGTCCTATCTCAATTTCTAGTTGATGGTGGAATTTTAGAAGTTACGTGATGTGAGGGTAGCGGTGAAGCAAACTCTTCATCAAATAGAGACTGATATAAAGATTCTTGACCATCGGTTTGCACGAATCCACCACTACCACTATCAAATACATAATCGTCTATTATATGAGGAACCCTGTTTTCTCCTGTTTCATATGTTTTTGAATCAATGTCATCTCCTAGCCCAATTGAGTATTTTCCTGCTTCAGTACCATTCCCAACTACAGTTCTCAAATCTTCGTAGTCCTCAAAAGTGTAACTCCGATAGTGTTCATGTTTAGAGTGAGACGGTAAAAAATATTCAAACTAGTTTAATTCTATTTAGAAATGTAAATTTTATTTTGTAACAAAAAAGCTGACCTTTAAATAATCATTCCAGACTTCTTCAGTAGCCGCGAATTTCTTTGTATCAGACTCCCATCCAAAACCAGAGTTATTGCACACAAGCTTACAGTAGTTGTTATATCGTAGTTTAAATCACTTTAAACGTGTTGATCTGTTTTTACAGATCAGGATCTTAAATTTGATCAACACAAAACATGCCATTATCTTACTAACAGTTTAAGAGCAACTGTGCAGTCTCTGTCATAAGCAGAGCAGCGTAGGAGTTGTCCAAGCTGGTTAAGGACAAACCATCTCGGAGTGAAGAAGACCAGATCAGGAATATCGGTCAAGCTGGATGCTTAAGAGAGGTGGGTTTATTGTGGTAGATAAAAATGAAGATGGAGATGAGGAAGAATCTGCGAGTAGTTTGACGAGCTCGAGGTAAACCCTGTAGAAGAAGAAGAAATTCAAGAGCAGGGTGTATTCGATCAGTCTCCATAGGACCAAGCTGTTACAGATTAGAAGATAGCTGCAAGCTATTAAGGAGATGTCCAAGCTGGAATAGTGAGGGGACGTCCAAGCTGGTGCCGCGGAAGACATCCAAGCTGGAAGAGTAAAGGAACGCCCAAGCTGGTACAGCAAAAGGAAAACAACTCAGGATACTAACATCTTGGATCGGTGGCACCAGCAGAAGACATCAAGCTGGAAGAGTAAGGGGACGCCCAAGCTGGTACAGCAAAGGAGAAACAACTCAGGAGACTAACATCTTGGATCGGTGGTCAAGTACAGATTAGAGATCTAGTGAAAGCTGAATCAGAACAGATGTGATCCAAAGAATAATGGATATAATCACTGGTGCAAGATTTGTCCTGCGTAGAGGATCACATGCTGTTTTATACATTCTATAACAAAGATCAAGGAGAAAGACCACAAGCAAGTACACATAATCAAAAAGAGCAGCTCAGAGAAAAGAAGCAGAGTGCATCGACCAGCTCAGAGAAGCAACCGACTCAGGGTTAAACCAGAACAGAGACAAGTTGGTGTACAAGAGCTAATTTGGTTAAGGTCAAAGTTTAGATACCAAGAGCAGAATTGGAAAAAATGACAAGCAAAGAGATTTGAACATGAGACTATACGAAGATTGTTTATCAGTGTTCAAAACGATTTGTTGTGTTGTCTTCTCGATGCAATGCTCAAATGCTAAAAGCAATAAAGCCTGCGGAATCATTAAATGCTAAAAGACACAAGGTACAACAGTGTCAGAAGACTTTTCAACGGCTATACCTTCGTGCCCAAAGAAAATTATTTGCAAAGAGACTTTATATATCAAGAAGCAGAGCACAAGCAGCAGTGAAGTGATGCGATGCGAGAGTGTGCATGAGCGGAAAAAGAATACACAAGTGCAGAGAGGCACAAAACAGAAACAGAGAGCAGTGCTTGTCGCAAGTTTGCACACTCAGGTGGCAACTGGTGTGCAAGTTGGTTCAGTGCCCAGGTGTGAGCTGGTGCACTGGTCGAAAGCTTCAATGAGTTCTTATAGTCGACAACACATAACATGGGAAGACAGCGAGTTACTAGCTTAGAGAGAAACACTTCCCAATGTGTGAGATTTAATATTCGAGAGATTGAGCGGAACTGTAAATCTCACACACGATTCACTCATATATACGAGAGTTGAGCAAAACATAAAATGGGTGAATCAAATCAAACACTCTCCTTGTAGTCTTTGAACAGATACGTTAAATAAGTTCATTGTAGTCTTTCTCACTGAGACGTAAAAGAAGTGTTGTTAGACATACAGTTTGCGAGCTGGTGTGCATAGCTGGCTAGGAGTTCTTGCAGCTTGCGGGCTGTCGGATCAGATTGCAATAGAAACTATTTTAATCAAATCTTCTAGTGGATCCTTCCCGTGTGGAATAAGGGGAGACGTAGGAGATTCATCTCTGAACTTCCATAAACAAATTGCAGTGTATTCTTTCTTTACAGTTTAGTGCATTCATGCATTGCATACTTTAAACTGTGTTTAAAACCTGTTAAAATAGCTTTCGATTTTCAAGGGATAGTTCAGGTTGTTTTCGCAAGATTTTATATCTTACTTGATGTATCTCTCGGTGCACAAACCTTTCAAAAACACTGAGTTATTGCAGCTCAAGTTTCAACAAACCAGATTGCACCCAATCCGGAGCAGCTCGTAGAGCTGCTGGCAATCCGATTTCCCTATTGCGTGCGATGATTTCAAATGTTTTTTTAAATACACGTAATCTGTTATTCTGTTATTTTAGATCAAGGCTTGGGTGCTTGAGCTGTGTGAGAGCTCACGTGAGTTGTGTGAGAACTCACGCGGCACCCCCCCTTTAGGGACCTATCAAAACGGCTTTGATATTGTGTGAATGTCCTTTCACATACAAGTTTTTCTTTTAGAACGAGTAGTATCTTCTTTTCTATAATTTTTTTTACTAAATACTCCATTGTTATCACGTCTCCTTGCATGACACTATCAACAATTATATTTATTAACTACTCTCTTCAATCGTCCACACACTATATTTTTCTTGTGAAACTCTATTGCTACTATTACTAGTATTCCACCCGTGTGATGCCTCGTCACGATCAATCTAGTTCCATTGCATAATCCAAGAGAATGATCTATGTTTCGCAGCAACATAACCGGAGTCCCGACCTTCAATTTTAACTCGTAATTTGGTACCACAGAACATCTTATTTCATTTAAGAATTCAAGTGTATGCACATTATGCAGTAGATCGAGATTTCTATCTGAGTGGCATGTCGTATCAGAACTTAAGTACAACCTTTCTTCACAATCGTTCAGAGATATCATGTATTCATTTATGGATTGAACGACATCAAGAGTGGGTGCCAAAATAGCCCTTTGTTGAAAATATGTAGCATTATTGATATTGTTGCCTATAAATGGATACGTACTCTCAACAATTGCTGCAATAGAATCATTGTAATCTTTCAACAAAAGATCTTCAGGAATTTCGATTGTCGCATAGCCGTCATTTGATTCTCCAATTTTTCCATCTCCTAAATTAGCAATCCATTCTGAAAATTTTTCAAGTTTATCACGTTCTTGAACAGAACCTACATTCTGTAGTCGCATATTTTTTAAGTCTCAAAACTGTGCAATGCCTCAAGAGATATGAGGAATTGATAGTTGCGAAGACAATATCTTGTCTACTACCTTTTGGAATAACAGGCAATATTTGTCGAAAATTGCCACCGAAAACAACTGTTTTTCCTCCAAAGGGTAAATGAAAGCTTGCAGGATTGACAAATCTCGATATATCTTTCATACTTTTATCCAAAGCCTCAAAACAAAACTTATGGGTCATTGGAGCCTCATCCCAAATGATGAGTTTAGATTTTACAATAAGCTCTGCAAGAGGACTCCCTTGTTTGATATTGCATGTTGATTCCTCATTAGGATTAAATGGAATGGCAAAGCGGGAATGTGCAGTTCTTCCACCAGGAATTAGAAGAGATGCTATACCACTGGATGCCACGTTCAAGACAATCTCTCCCTTGGACCTCAGGAATGCAGACAAAGTCTTCCAGACAAAAGTTTTTCCAGTACCTCCAAATCCATATACCAAGAAAACCCCTCCCTTATTTGAATGAACTGCATTCATTATCGTATCGTATGTATGACGTTGTTTAGAGTTCAAACTATTAAGGAGATTATCATTTTCTTCAGACAAAGATCTTCTATCAAACCGCAGCTCATCATGTAATAATCTATTTCGGAAAGACTGGAAATATTGATCACCAGGAAATGGCATTGATTGGAATTCATGCAAACTCTTTCCATAGCTTTGCAATAATTTTTCGATTTCAACCAAGGCATAACTTTTGGTTTCATCATCACTCAGTTCCAATTCTAAACCCAAAAAAAATCATTTAAGTACTGAATACACACACACACATATACACACACATACACACATACACACACACAAACATATATATATATATATATATATAGAGATAGGTAGATGATATTATATGTAATATATGCACGTATGTACGAAAATGTGATTTAAACCGGATAAACTACAAAAAAATGTGAAAGGAAAAGTGAAAAAAATGGTCATATATTAAGAGGAAGCAGACGAATATCCTAATCCTCGTTCGTGAGCAGCAATAGGCACGTGCTATCTGTTCATACTTTATTTCGTCAGAAACATCAATAATATTTTTTATCTTTAGTTACGTGTACGCGCAAAGATTTTTCTCATCTGCTATCTTAATTTCCACGCACTTTCATATCAAAAAAGATTTCTGCACGTATCGAAACCTGCAACAAGAAATTAAAATTGTCCGTACTCGTATTAATAATTAATTATGATTGTTGTTTGTTGAAATAGTGATAATAGATTCAGGGCTTTTATTTGACTGGGAAATATATATAATAAGTTAAAATCCAATATTTTATACTTCCCTTTGCGAACAAAACACAAGAGAGGAGAAATTTATTCTCAAACAAGCAGCCACGCCTCGGCCTATAAAACAATATATATATGAAGTGGCACAAATATCATTTAATCCATCCCTCTTCGGCCATCTCCACCTTTTGTGCTGACAAACAAAGCTAAACTTCATAAAAACACAACTCAGAAATGCAGCGAAGCTTTGAAGAAAAGCATAGCCTGGATCACGATTTAGATATGGATACTGAATTGAGCCAAGATTTCTACAAGCAGATCAATCTCAACTGCACTTCACAAGATTTCCACCAAGAAAAAGAAACTTCAGAAAACGATTATGATTCTCACGACGAAGATGAAGAAGAGGAGGAAGAGTTTTCCTTCACATGCGGAGGAGCTGATATGTCACCGATAGCGGCGGAGGATGCGTTCATCAACGGCCAGATCAAGCCGATCTACCCCTTATTCGACCGGGATTTCTTCTCCACCCACGATAACTTACCAAAGAAGCCTCCGGTGAAGAAGCTTTTCGTGGAAACAAAGGAAATTGTTTAAAAATAGTATGTTAGATATAACTACAGCAAATAATAAATTTTTTACCTGCTTTAACATTTCCAAATATATATTTTTCTTTCGAAGATCCTTAATCAAGGTATCCAGCTTCATTTTACAGATTCTACAGACAATATCGGGACGACCTTCAGCCCTTAGACCTCGCGCCTCAAAGAATCTCGTAATTTCTGGCCATTTTGGATTACATGTAAATGTAATAAACAAATCTGGATAACCTGCCCATTTACATATATCCATCGCATCCTGGTAGTTTTGAATCATATATCTTGCCCCGCCAGTAAAAGTTGAAGGCAGGATTATACGTTTTCCTTGTGTAGATGCATTTGTTTCACCATGCAAAAGTGCATCCTGAAGACCTTTGTACATTTCACATCTCCTTGCAGATTCAACCATTTTGTATGCATCAACAATGAACCGTTGAAATAGTCTTCTTGAAAACAAAATACTTGAAGAATCTGAATCTCTATCATGCAGTCGATAAGCAAAATATTCTCTCATATTGCATATATCTACATTATATTTCAGATAAATGTTGGCGACTTGATGGACAAATCATAGCAGAAGGATAAACAAACAGTTACTACAACTCTACAGTATGGTAAATCATCACACTTACCTATAGAAAAATATAAATATATAAAATAAAGCATGGAATGATAGATTACCGTTGGCCTGGTATTTGGTCAATACTTCGTTTTCTAGAGGAAGTATTATTTTGATCAGTTATCGAAGAGATATTATTTATGATAGATGCAATTTAAATATATAAAGATTGGTTTTTTTAAACTTGAAATTTAAAATAGTTTTGAAGTCTGTATTTCGAAAGTTTGTATTTTGAAAGTTTTAATTCGAATTAGTTTCGGTCTTAGTGAGAGTCATTTGGAATTTGAATTAGTTTTAGTTCATAATGAGAGCTAATGGGAATATTTCCAACGAACACTTTTTTCAATACTTTATATTCTAGAGGAATTATTAATTTGTAGAGGGATTAGACATTTTTTATGATAGATACAAATTAAATATGTAAAAGTTGTTTTTTGAAACTTCAAATTTAAAATAGTTTTCAAAATTAAATTGAAAATAAAGAAATAAAGGTTACTATGTTTCATATTAAATAAATTCTTTTTTAAAATATTTATTTACCAAAAATATTATGCTGAGTTTTTCCTTTTAAGTTGATGAATTTTTCACTTAATTTTTCCGTGGCATGCAAAATACTTGGAAATGAAACTACAATTGATGTAGTTTGAGCTTTATACATAATTGTTCTACATAAGTTTTGGAGAAAAAAAGGTTTCACTTCAAAATTTTAAATTTAAAGTAGTTATTTAATTTAAAGGCGAGTAATCAATTCAATATGTTTTAATTCGTTAAAAATTTGGAAAATCCTTTTTATTCACAAATTTTTATTATTATTTTTAAAAATCATATAATTTCGTATGAAATCATGAAGGTTCTGAAATCATTTTGCCATCAATACTTCATTTCTAGAGGAAGTATTATTTTGATCAGTTATCGAAGAGATTAATTTGTAAATAAGGAAATAAAAGTTACTATGTTTCATAGTTTAAAAAAAAAATTTAAATTATTTATTTACCAAAAATATTATGCTGAATTTTCCTTTTAAGTTGACGATTTTCGCACTTAGTGGCATGCCAAATACTTGGAAATGAAACTACAATGGATGCAGTTTAAGCATAAATTTTGGAGGAATTTAAATTTTGATCAGTTATCGAAGAGACATTATTTATGATAGATGCAAATTAAATATATAAAGATGGTTTTTTGAAACATTTGAAAGTTTTAATTCGAATTAGTTTTTTTTTTCTGTGCCATGCAAAACATTTGGAAATGCAACTACAATTGATGTAGTTTGAGCTTTATAAAGAACTGTATGAAATACGTTTTGGAGGAAAATGGTTTTACTTCAGTATTATTTTGTGTAGTTATCGAAGAGACATTTTTTTATGTTAGATACAAATTATATATATAGATTGTTTTTCAAAGCTTCAACTTAAAAATAGTTTTAGAAGTCTGATTTTGAAAGTTTGTATTTTGAAAGTTTTAATTCAAATTACTTTCGGTCTTTATGAGAGTAGTTGGAATACGGAATATGACAATAACTAAATAAAAAAAGTAAATAAAACTATAATAATCTCATTGAAATTTTGAATGCTTCACATGTCGTAAATTTAATAACCAAAACTAACTTGAAACCGAAACTAACTTCAAATTTCAAAATCAATCTTCTATCATCTTGATAATTGTCTTCAACTTTTTGTTTGGTGCAGTGGCTGAAAACTCATCCATTAGTGCTCTTTTTGTTTCATTCACTATTTCTTTTGAATTCTCTCCATTTTTTGTCGATTTCACTGGAGTTTATACTTCGTCCTCAGAGGAAATAACCTAAAAAATACTATCTGTTAGGTAATTATGGTGAATTTGTTTCTGTAATTCTTGGAATATTAATTTACCTCTTTAAAGTCGCCAGCTTCTGAAATGTTTAGTTTGGAAAGCACATCAGATTCCTATGTAAACAACCCCAAATGTTAATCATGTGTCAAAATGTAACGAATATGACATAAATTAGTCCATACCTGACTCTCGAAAGTTTCTCCACATAATTTTTCGATCATATTCTAGTCTGTATTCAGTTTTACAACAGTGTACAAACCGTTGAATCCACGTATTTTTGATCCTGCCTAACTTGTACTTTGAAAAGAACCTTCTTGTCCACTAAATTGCCAAATTCTGTTGGCTCTCCTGTTGAAATGGAATCCTGAATTTTTTTTAGTGTTACTTATATTTCACATATGAAAACAGTGAATTAATTAAATTAGATAAGCTAGAAATAACCATGTTCTTCATTTCTGTCCCCAACTCAAGAGCCGTCTTTCCAATGAGCTCAAAACATTCTCTATCCCATAGCAGGGAAAGAGCATTTCCAGTGTTATCTACAACCCGCACTTGAGTCTTGAATCTAATCATTAATGAGCCAAGCCATTTTTTTTATCAATAAATTGTAAATATCAAATTTTGTGTATTGAATAACACAAATACAAATACAATTTATATCCTATAAACAAACCTCAAATGCCCGGTTGTATCGAAATGGTCAGACCTTTCACAATAAAACTTGTCACCAACTGGAGTGAGTTTATTTGGACACTTTTTACAGGATATATATGACCAATCTCCATATGACTCTACACATACAATTCTTGCATAGACCCAAAAACTTCCTACCTGTGTTAGACAGAAAACCAAAATTAAGCACATCCTAAAATTATTGAAACGCAAAACTTTGTAATAAAAAAAAATTTAACATACAAAGACCTCATTATTTTCTGAAATTTGCTCAATGGTACGTAATAAATCCTTTGCTGTTGAAATATCATCCATAATTGTATGAGGTGATGGTGCTGAAATAGTGCTGAGCGAATTTGGGGTTTTGCAATTAGCAGCAACCCTACAGTGTTATGTTACATCTGGAATTAATGTTGTTACAAATTAATTTAATAAATATATTGAGTAAATGAAATTACCTCTCACGAAATTGCACAATTTCACCGAAACTCTCCTTTACTATCATTTTAGTGACATAGAATGTATTTGAAACTCTGATTTCACCCCTGAATGTTTTGATCGACACATTTGTAGAATTATGATAGCTGGATTGTTCCCAGTTGTTCTGTCGTTTGCCATTTAAAATTGTAGATGATGTCAACCGCTTCATTCTTTCTTGATTTTATGCACAAAGATTTTGAACTTGATTCCGGGAACAGTCGGATGTGGTGAATATTAGATAGGGTGGGATGCAATTCTTCAAAATAATCTCATTTGTGGATTTTTGATGCATATATATGGTAGTATTTTAGGGAGTTTTATTAGTATGAAATCATGAGGGTTCTGAAAAACATCTATCGTAGAATATTTATACATATATACAGTTTAGTTTGAATTATTTTGGTCTTAATGAGAGTAGTTGGAATTTGAATTAGTTTTTTTCATAATGATAGTAGTTGG
Organism: Dorcoceras hygrometricum; assembly: GCA_001598015.1. NCBI lineage: Eukaryota > Viridiplantae > Streptophyta > Magnoliopsida > Lamiales > Gesneriaceae > Dorcoceras > Dorcoceras hygrometricum. The sequence goes on from KQ998231.1 coordinate 142,567, forward strand.
AAATGTTTCCAACCACACATTTGTCTATACTTCATTTTCTAAAGGAATTATTATTTTTATCAGTTATCGAAGAGACATTATTTATGATACATACAAATTAAATATGTAAAGCTGGTTCTTTGAAACTTCAAATTTTAAATAGTTTTGAAGTCTGTATTTTGAAAGTTTTAATTCGAGTAAGTTTCGTTCTTAGTGAGAGTTATTGGAATTTGAATTAGTTGAAACACATTTTTCAATACTTCATAATCTAGAGGAATTATTATTTTTTTATAGTTATCTAAGAGACTTTGTTATGATAGATAAAAATTTTAAATATATAAAAGTTGTTTTTTGAAACATCAAATTTAAAATAGACTGATTGGAATTTGAATTAGTTTAGTTCATAATGAGATCAGTTGCGAATATTTCCAACGAATACATTTTTCAATATTTTATATTCTAGAGGAATTATTATTTTTTATAGTTATTGAAATGATAGATACAAATTAAGTATGTAAAAGTTGTATTTTGAAACCTCAAATTTAAAATTGTTTTCAAAATTAATTTGTAAATAAGGAAATAAAAGTTACTATGTTTCATAGTTTAAAAAAAAAATTTAAATTATTTATTTACCAAAAATATTATGCTGAATTTTCCTTTTAAGTTGACGATTTTCGCACTTAGTGGCATGCCAAATACTTGGAAATGAAACTACAATGGATGCAGTTTAAGCATAAATTTTGGAGGAATTTAAATTTTGATCAGTTATCGAAGAGACATTATTTATGATAGATGCAAATTAAATATATAAAGATGGTTTTTTGAAACATTTGAAAGTTTTAATTCGAATTAGTTTTTTTTTCTGTGCCATGCAAAACATTTGGAAATGCAACTACAATTGATGTAGTTTGAGCTTTATAAAGAACTGTATGAAATACGTTTTGGAGGAAAAATGGTTTTACTTCAGTATTATTTTGTGTAGTTATCGAAGAGACATTTTTTTATGTTAGATACAAATTATATATATAGATTGTTTTTCAAAGCTTCAACTTAAAAATAGTTTTGAAGTCTGATTTTGAAAGTTTGTATTTTGAAAGTTTTAATTCAAATTACTTTCGGTCTTTATGAGAGTAGTTGGAATACGGAATATGACAATAACTAAATAAAAAAAGTAAATAAAACTATAATAATCTCATTGAAATTTTGAATGCTTCACATGTCGTAAATTTAATAACCAAAACTAACTTGAAACCGAAACTAACTTCAAATTTCAAAATCAATCTTCTATCATCTTGATAATTGTCTTCAACCCACACATTTGTCTATACTTCATTTTCTAAAGGAATTATTATTTTTATCAGTTATCGAAGAGACATTATTTATGATACATACAAATTAAATATGTAAAGCTGGTTCTTTGAAACTTCAAATTTTAAATAGTTTTGAAGTCTGTATTTTGAAAGTTTTAATTCGAGTAAGTTTCGTTCTTAGTGAGAGTTATTGGAATTTGAATTAGTTGAAACACATTTTTCAATACTTCATAATCTAGAGGAATTATTATTTTTTTATAGTTATCTAAGAGACTTTGTTATGATAGATAAAAATTTTAAATATATAAAAGTTGTTTTTTGAAACATCAAATTTAAAATAGACTGATTGGAATTTGAATTAGTTTAGTTCATAATGAGATCAGTTGCGAATATTTCCAACGAATACATTTTTCAATATTTTATATTCTAGAGGAATTATTATTTTTTATAGTTATTGAAATGATAGATACAAATTAAGTATGTAAAAGTTGTATTTTGAAACCTCAAATTTAAAATTGTTTTCAAAATTAATTTGTAAATAAGGAAATAAAAGTTACTATGTTTCATAGTTTAAAAAAAAAATTTAAATTATTTATTTACCAAAAATATTATGCTGAATTTTCCTTTTAAGTTGACGATTTTCGCACTTAGTGGCATGCCAAATACTTGGAAATGAAACTACAATGGATGCAGTTTAAGCATAAATTTTGGAGGAATTTAAATTTTGATCAGTTATCGAAGAGACATTATTTATGATAGATGCAAATTAAATATATAAAGATGGTTTTTTGAAACATTTGAAAGTTTTAATTCGAATTAGTTTTTTTTTCTGTGCCATGCAAAACATTTGGAAATGCAACTACAATTGATGTAGTTTGAGCTTTATAAAGAACTGTATGAAATACGTTTTGGAGGAAAAATGGTTTTACTTCAGTATTATTTTGTGTAGTTATCGAAGAGACATTTTTTTATGTTAGATACAAATTATATATATAGATTGTTTTTCAAAGCTTCAACTTAAAAATAGTTTTGAAGTCTGATTTTGAAAGTTTGTATTTTGAAAGTTTTAATTCAAATTACTTTCGGTCTTTATGAGAGTAGTTGGAATACGGAATATGACAATAACTAAATAAAAAAAGTAAATAAAACTATAATAATCTCATTGAAATTTTGAATGCTTCACATGTCGTAAATTTAATAACCAAAACTAACTTGAAACCGAAACTAACTTCAAATTTCAAAATCAATCTTCTATCATCTTGATAATTGTCTTCAACTTTTTGTTTGGTGCAGTGGCTGAAAACTCATCCATTAGTGCTCTTTTTGTTTCATTCACTATTTCTTTTGAATTCTCTCCATTTTTTGTCGATTTCACTGGAGTTTATACTTCGTCCTCAGAGGAAATAACCTAAAAAATACTATCTGTTAGGTAATTATGGTGAATTTGTTTCTGTAATTCTTGGAATATTAATTTACCTCTTTAAAGTCGCCAGCTTCTGAAATGTTTAGTTTGGAAAGCACATCAGATTCCTATGTAAACAACCCCAAATGTTAATCATGTGTCAAAATGTAACGAATATGACATAAATTAGTCCATACCTGACTCTCGAAAGTTTCTCCACATAATTTTTCGATCATATTCTAGTCTGTATTCAGTTTTACAACAGTGTACAAACCGTTGAATCCACGTATTTTTGATCCTGCCTAACTTGTACTTTGAAAAGAACCTTCTTGTCCACTAAATTGCCAAATTCTGTTGGCTCTCCTGTTGAAATGGAATCCTGAATTTTTTTTAGTGTTACTTATATTTCACATATGAAAACAGTGAATTAATTAAATTAGATAAGCTAGAAATAACCATGTTCTTCATTTCTGTCCCCAACTCAAGAGCCGTCTTTCCAATGAGCTCAAAATATTCTCTATCCCATAGCAGGAAAAGAGCATTTCCAGTGTTATCTACAACCCGCACTTGAGTCTTGAATCTAATCATTAATGAGCCAAGCCATTTTTTTTATCAATAAATTGTAAATATCAAATTTTGTGTATTGAATAACACAAATACAAATACAATTTATATCCTATAAACAAACCTCAAATGCCCGGTTGTATCGAAATGGTCAGACCTTTCACAATAAAACTTGTCACCAACTGGAGTGAGTTTATTTGGACACTTTTTACAGGATATATATGACCAATCTCCATGCGACTCTACACATACAATTCTTGCATAGACCCAAAAACTTCCTACCTGTGTTAGACAGAAAATCAAAATAAAGCACATCCTAAAATTATAGAAACGTACAACTTTGTAATAAAACAGAATTTAACATTGAGTGCATTAAGAAAGACCTCATTATTTTCTGAAATTTGCTCAATGGTACGAAATAAATCCTTTGCTGTTGAAATATCCTCCATAATTGTATGAGGTGTGGGTGCTGAAATATTGCTGATCGAATTTGGGATTTTACAATTAGCAGCAACCCTACAGTGTTGATGTTACATCTGGAATTAATGTTGTTACAAATTAATTTAATAAATATATTGAGTATATGAAATTACCTTTCACGAAATTGCACAATTTCACCAAAACTCTCCTTTACTATCATTTTAGTGACATAAAACGTATTCGAAACTCTGATTTCACCCCTGAATTGTTTTGACCGACACATTTGCAGAATTATGATAGCTGGATTGTTCCCAAATTTTTCCAAATGTGTCATGATGTCGTTGACGAAATCTCCCCATAGAGTACACGATAGCTTGTTTCCCTTTTAAAACATTATTTAAGAAACAAAAACTTAGTTGATTGTAAATTAAATTTTTTGAATAGGGAACATGCATACTCATAATCTTGTAGAACAATATCGAGGAGTCTCGTTTCGCGGCCTCCAAATTCTCTGCTTTGTGGTGAGGCTCGTGTCACCACTTGTCCAATGACATCTACAAAACAAAACAAATAATTAACGGACATTTATAAAATTTGTCAAATCAGATTGATTATCAACGATTCTATTAGTAGAAATTTATTACTAACCAAATAGCATAGTTTCTTCAATTTCTGCATTCTTCACATTGGTGAAAGACTATGAATCGTCGAAGATTTCGCATATATGAGTTTTTGTGATAAAATTAATCTTATACTTGCTTGCTGTTGTTTTATAGTTCATTCGATTTTCTGCGACGATAGTATTTTTTATAGCGAACAGATGTCCTTCTTTAAGAATTGGTTTCTTTGTAGATGCATGAATGCGATCGCCCTATGCAAAAAATCAAACAGTGTCAAGATAGTTTGCATTTCAATAAAATGTGAAACATGCTAATGTACCTCTTTGTCATGGAAAACACATTCAAGGGTGAAATCCCCACTTTTTCCATATGCAGGTAACTCATAGCATCGAACCAATCTGAGTTTGAGCGCCCATTGCATTTTTGAAGGGTTAACTTCTTTGATAAGATTAAATAGAGGAGCCATATATTTTGTGTATGAGCTAAATTTTCTCACTGCGAATGAGCTAAATTTTTTTCACGCAGTGTTGTATTGTTGGCCCTCAATTTTAGTTTCGCAGGGTTGTAGTTGTTGCTTTGTATACAGGTTCCATTCTCGATATTTTAAAGGTTTGTGTGGGAATCGATGAGTCAAAGTATGTAGAAATTTAAAGATGAAATATAACTCAATTTTTTTTTGCGCAGGTTGTATTGTTGTTTTGTATAGGTTGTAATCTAGAAATCTGAAAGGTTGGATTGGAAATCGAGGAGACCAAACATGTGGAAATTTAAAGGATGAATCCAAACATGTAGAATTAAAGGATGAAATATAATCTATATTTCTAAATTCGAAATGATAACTAATTTGTTTTGTAATTATAGTTAATATTTTAATTAAAAATTGAGTATTGAAAATAATTAATATTATATTATTTTGAAATTTTAAATGGTAAAAAATAATCAATTTTTGTCTGGAAATTTTAACGTATTTGCAGGGTTGTATTGTTGTTTTGTATACAGATTGTAATCTCGAAATCTGAAAGGTTGGATTGGAAATCAAGGAGTCCAAACATGTAGAAATTTAAAGGATGAAATATAATTTATATTTGTAAATTCGAAATGATAATTAATTTGTTTTGTAATTATAGTTAATATTTTATTAGAAATTGAGTATTCAAAATAATTAATATTTATATTTTTTCGAATTTTAAATGGTCAAAAATAATTAATTTTTGTCTCAAAATTTTAACATAACAAAATATATGTTCTACTATGTCAAATTAGAAAAGATAATTAATTTGTTTTTGTAATTATAGTTAATATTTTAATTAGAAATTGAGTATTCAAAATAATTAATATTTAAATTCTTTCGAAATTTAAAATCATCAAAAATAATTAATTTTGTCTCGAAATGTTCACATAACAAAATATAAGTTTGCTATGTCAAATTAGAAAAGATAATTAATTTGTTTTATAATTGTAGTTAATATTTTAATTACAAATTAAGTATTCGAATTAATTAATATTAGTATTTTCTAGAAATTGTAAATGGCCAACTTTCTATAATTAGATATGCATTTTTGGCGGGAACTTTAAAACTCAGCTTTTATATATATATAGACTTATATATGTATAATCAAGATAATAGATACATGGCAGTAAGAAACTAATAAAAAAGGAGAAAGAAGACAAACATGAGAAAGAATACTACTTACATGTGACCTCATATTAACCATTTTCCCATTCATAAAGAAGACCAGCGGCCATAAATCAGATCCACACACCTTAAAGTGAATGAAAGAATACTATTTACATGTGACTGTATATAATCCTACCTAGATAGATAGGATAACTTTAAATGTTCAATATAATTTGGGTCTTGATTAACAAGAGCTACACCATAGTTCCACAACAAGTTCCTAAAGTATGAGTAAAAAAATGAACCACTTATGCCATCAAAATTTCTTTTTAGAAAAAAAAACACGAATAATTCAAACTCAATATGCCCCCCCCCGCCTACAATCACAACAAGCGTACGACAAAAGTCAACCCATGAGATCGCCGAATTTTCGATATTTTCCTGTGTTGTTTCTGGTGCTTTGATGTCCTTTTTGCAAGGGGTTTATGGATACAAAGAATTTCACTAAATCTGGTTTTGTGTAAGTCCCCAAATTGTTAACATCTACGCGACAGACTACGCGTGTTGTGCTATCACTTTAAATTATTTCTACTCATGTGGCCATTAATTCGACTCCGGAAAATTCCAATTGAAGGCCTCCAATTTAAATAATCAAAGTACTTAGAGCTAATAGGTCCGAAAACTGGTACCGTGAGCTCTCACACAGCTCGGACATCAATTCAGATAACATGTTTTTTTTTAAAAATGGTTTTGAAAAACAGCACGCCAAGCAGATCACGCCTAAGCTGAATCAGCACGGAGCCGCGCTGCGTGCTGAACAGATCGCGCGCGATCTAAACGATATATATATATAATAATAATAATATTAAAAAATATAAATATTTAATAACCTGACATGAACTTAAAAAATATCTAATTAAATTAATTTATATTTTTTTCATTATAATAATTTTATTTTTATAGTTATTTTTCATATATAAAATCTACTAAAAAATCTATAAATATCTATACAAATTTGAGAAGATAAATCTATAGAAATCTATGAAAGTCAACAGATATCTATCAAAATCCATAAATTCCATTACTTAAAGAAAGTCAATAAATCTCGGGAATGAATATACCCCTAGATATCTATAGATTTCTATTGAGTTTTAAAAAGTTCAATAATAACTCTTAATTTTTTAAAAGTACACGAGATACCACTAGACTTTTATGAAATTTATAAAAACTTAAACCTCTAGACTTTTAAAATCTATAAAACTCTATAAAAGTAATTAAAAATCCAAATTGAATACATCCCTATTAAAAATCTAATGAAATCATTAGAATTCTCTTACAACGGGATTTCATCAAAGTTTACAAAATCTATGAAATCTACAAAAATTTTTAATTTAAAAATCATAAAAGCCATTAAATCTCAAATTTAAATACACCCCACAAATATTAAAAACATAAATTCGACATTAATGACTAATATTTGGGATAATTTCGAATTTTAGATAGTCACTTAAGTCTCCAATTCAAATCTTAGATTTTTCTCTTTTAATCGATTAAATTAGTTTAGTCTGTAGCCTTAGCAAATTTACACGAATTTTTAAGATGCACATAACATTTATAGACTTAAAAAGAAGCACCTTCTTTTTACAAAATATATTATTTTAATTTAAATGATTTAATAAAATTATGTGGATGCCATGGAACGGAAAAACTCGTTTTAAAATAGAGAAAAAGATTATCCATTTTTTTTTCTAAATTTTAGAAAATTATACACTTTTCCATATCTTTAACTTGTACCTGTTGTTTCTGTAGTTGTAATATCGCCAACGACATGAAATCATTACAAATTATTTATTGGAGAGATCTTTTAACAAAATATTCCCGGACACAATCTAACATAGCCGGTTTTCCAGATTTTTATATCCAAAAGGCAAAAACTCATTAATAAAAAAAAATCTAATAATTTCTTCTAAAATATCCATTATCTTGTGAGCTGACAATAATTTAAATTAAATAAGTTACTAACGAAAAATTTATCTCATATTTAGAGTTTTACTTGATTATCTTAAATAACATTGAAGGAGCTATAATTGATTATTTACGCAATAATGTTTTCCTAACACGACGACATATATATTTACATATTCACGCGAAACTTGAAGATATTGGATATCACTAATGTTGCTTTTTAACATGAGAGTTATATGAATCTAGATTGACATGAATTATGTATCCGAGTATTCATGCACTCAAATTTAGCCTCAATTTGGACATGTTTTATAAAAATATATTTGTAAAAGTGTTTTTAAAAAAATTCTTGCAAAACGTTTTGGAAGTTCTTTTAAAGATAAGTATGTGTTTGGACAACTATTTTATAAAAATATTTTTAAATTAAAAAATATTAGATAATTATTTGGAAAATGATTTATAATTAAGAAATAGTATTAAAATAGCATTTGAATGATTAATCTAACAAAAAAAATTTTAATTGACCATTCGCATAAAATGTTACTTATATTTTGTATTCTAAAAATATTATAAAACATCTTTCACTTGTTTTCAAAAAGTGTACTTCAAAACTAGTTTTTTAAAAATATTTTTCAAAAACATTTTATGAAATTTTGTCCAAACACATTTAAGTTTTTTTATTTTTAAAAACACTAAAAACGTTTTTATAAAACGTGTCCAAACGAAATCTTAATAACTTGATTTTTCAAACATTATGTACAAATATAAACTGATTTTTCAAATATCACATCAATCGATTTTTCAAGTATGATAATATTGGACATGTATTAACCAGAAGACGTGGAAATAAATACTGAAAGGAATTCTTAAATAATTTTGTTCAATTTATAAATGAATTTTTTTTTATGAAAATTGTAAATAATAAAGTAAAATTAAGGTCATATCTACAATATTTTAAAGTATAGGGGAGCAAAGTCATAGTTCCCCACAATATATACTATAAACCCAAACGGAGGCCTGATCATTCGCAAATCGCTTCTTCCCTCCGTCCGCCTCAAATAATTATGGGTTTTCCAATATATCGGCACCGTAAAAATAAATAAAATTCCTGCACAAAAATACCACCACTCGCTCAAAGAAAAAATTAAAAATTTTCCGCTTAATATATATATCTTTGACAAATTTCATGGCCTTTCATGTTTCTTGCCCAATTACCTGGTAATCTCTCTCTTAATCTGTGGAGTGAGCCCATTTTTTCGACCCATGCGTAGATTTCCACGCGGTGGAGTGTGTTTGCGCTTGTGCCAAATGGGTTTTTGAGTTGGATTAAAATCTGCCTCTTTTTTTGTGTTTGCAGTCGAAAGGTGTGTTTTTGCGCACTTGGGTTTCCAGGGAGATTGCGGAGCGAGAAGGGCGTGAAAGACTTTTTGCAGGAGGTTGCTCGGGTCGAGCAGTTCTTGAACGACCCGTGGTTGATCAAAGGCAGGGAGAATGCGACGATTCAGGTCAAGGTGCCGAAGGTTATTGTTGCCCCAGCTCCGCTGGCGCAAGTTCCGGCAACCCCTGAAGTGGGATGTGCAGCCGGGGAGGGAGTGGCGGCGTCTGATGCTTCCGAAAAGGTGAAGAGGGCCGCGCTGCAGAAACAAGCTGCTGCCGCGTCAAGTGTGGCTGAGGATTATGCGAGGAGGTTTGAGTCTGGTGATAAGATGGTGAGGGTTTTAGTAATCATGCAATGTGTTTTTGCCAATATAAGGTTTCTTTTCGATTCCGCGACATTGGATATCATACTCCATAGTACATTTGATTTTGCAACGCATTTTGTTGTTTATTGGTTATGTCTTATCTGTGTTCTCCACTTGTTTCATTCGGTACTGTATTGCATATAGTTTCTATAGTTTTTCGGGGTTCTTTCCATATGAGATGTAGTAAATGTATTATCCGCATTGGAGTCCCTTTTCCATGTGAATTTTTGCCATGCAGCTGACACGGGTCGCCGATGGCCTCGTATAGGTTACTGTTCCAGTTTCATGGAGGCTTGGAGAAATGATAATGGCTGACTTTTGTGGAAGAAAACTAAACATTTCAGAAAAACTTGAAAATTACCAAGTGAAAAATGAAATTGTAAACTCAAGAAACCACCATGATCTGTTAAAACGACGCCATTACAGAACATAAAATTGGTTCGTGATGGCCTATACCTTCTACGACACCAATTTCAGAATCGACAGTTGGTACAGGACATTACTGTGCCTGAAATTTGATGCTACAATCCTTGTACGGCACGGAACATGATCCCATGTGCATGGGAAGTTTATGATTGCATTAGCAGATTGGTGTTCATTTTTTGTGGTCAGGATTCCAGCTAATTGATGGTATTGTCCTTTAAGGACAGCAATTGAACATATTTGTCATGAACTTATGTGGAAATAAAATATTGTTGCATAGCAACAATTGATATTGTCGCTTGTCATAGATTTGTTGGTAACGGTATTTATAATTTGTTGTTCATGATTTCGTGAATAATTACAATTTTCTTTATGGTTACTGATGACTCTAGGTTTGGTGATTTGGTCAGTTTTATGTCGTGTAATGTTCGGATCTACCCTTTACATGCAGCGTATTGATGAGTGTGACTTTCAATTAATGCGACTTTATTCCCATTTAGGGCACATGCATTTGAATACTTGCCTATTAAGGATTTTTAAATACTCATACAGTTCTGGTTAAAAAGTAATTTGTTTCCTTGACATGCTTACCAATAGCAGGGTTATGTGAGACATGTTGCTGGAGAAGAGAGGGGTCAGTCAAATTCCAAAGCAATGTGCCGGCTATGCTTTTGTGGGGAAAATGATGGAAGTGAAAGGGTGGGAAAAATGCTAGCTTGCAATAGTTGTGGCAAGAAGTATCACAGGAGCTGTCTAAAATCTTGGTCTCAAAATAGAGGTTCTATATGTTGTCAACAAATTATGGAAGTAAGTTTGTACCTTTTGTGATGAAATGTTTTTCACAGATCTTTTTCACTGGAGTTCTTGGAGTTGCCCCTCATGCCGAGTATGTGAGGTGAATTTTAAATATCTGAATCATAGAAAGTATTCTGTATCATTATGGGAAAATTATTCTACCTTGATAATGCTATAGAAAATTTTGTGCTAACGCAAAGCAATGGTGAAAGTCATTTTGGTCCACATGTTGTCTGTCTACCATGTGAATTGCTTGCGTAAACAAAAAATTGAAGCATACATGGCACAATTCGTTTTGTTCTGACCAACCCAATTACTAAAAAATATAAACTTTTTCAAAAGCTGATGATTTAATGTTCTAGGTACCAGTGAGGATGCATATGTTTTAATCCATCAAATGTTTTTTGGACAACTGTTTTGGGTCCCATATGACTTCTTCTGGAAATTAGTGAAAAGTTACATACAACTTGTCCTTACCCTTTCCTACTTTATTCTCCTTAGGTTTGTCGTAGGACTGGAGATCCGAATAAATTTATGTTCTGTAAAAGATGTGATGGTGCATACCATTGTTACTGCCAGCAACCTCCTCATAAGGTGGCTCTGTGTATCCTTTATTCTTGCAACTCTACCCGTGTTATATGCACTAATGTGGTTCACTTTTCAAACATGCAGAATGTTGGCCACGGTCCTTATTTGTGTCCAAAGCATACCAAATGTCACAGTTGTGGTTCTTCTGTCCCTGGAAATGGTCTGGGTACTCGGTATGAGTTTTCATTGCTTGTTTGGAGTTTCCCTTCTTACATTATATTCTTAGATATTTTTTCTCTTTGTTCGAATTTTCTTCTATCATGTGAACTAGATCTTTGGATGATAGAGATCTAAGTGTATTATTATCTGAATGCAATGTTCTAAGTGGTTTTTTTATGTGTTATGGGGAAGCTTCTATAAGCTAGCATATTACTATCCTCAGGGGAATGGATTACATCATGTTTTTCCATGCATTACTCATTAGATTACTTTTACACCTTAGATTCTCAATGTTTTGCAGAATGGTTATATAATTTCAAGTGAACGAGTATCTAACTTTTCGATATCTTGTTCTCTCAGGGTCCATTTACTTGGACAGATAGGATTGAATATGATAAAAATTGTGTGATTATTAAATGTTTGCGATTGATGTTGAATAGTTTTAATAAATAATAATATGTTTAATTTAATTAATTAAATATAGAATAATATGTTGAATTACAAATTTATCCTTTTAAATATTTAATCAATATAGAAATAATAAAATATATGAGATAATATTGTAATTTTTTATTCATTTCTTTTTTGTGGATAACAAAAACAGGTATGAAGGATATTTGGTATAACTAATTAATATTTTGATTGACATGAGATAAATATTCCAATAAATACTCACTATATTTTTGTATCGACCCAATATGTGATGGTCCAAGTCCAATCCCATCACCTCACTTAGACATTTGATTAATATAGTACTGGGTATTCATGAATTAAGTGTTTGCTTTTTGAAAAGTGGGTTTAAGTAGTTTGACCATAATAACTAATAGCGAATTTTAGGTTATTTGTTGATGGGGCAGGATGAAACGGCGGAACTTGATAGTACATGTGCAATTAAAGCTTAATCGAATCAATTGACTAGAACTTATACATACCAAAACAATTTAATTTCTTAATTATATTTAATGTACTACTTGAGTTTTTAATGCGTCAAGTTTTATAATTGACTACCTAGGGTGATTATTTAAGATATATGAAATATATTGAATATATTGTATGTAATATGTACTTATTTATATATGTTTACATACAAATGTATGTTTAACCCATAAATTTTCTTAGGGTTAATCCCTTCGGCTCCAGAAAACATGGAAATTTTGTAATAAATAAGTCGACTTGTAATGATCCTACGTTTCAATTCCTGCAGGTGGTTTTTAGGGTATACTTGTTGTGATGCTTGTGGAAGATTATTTGTCAAGGGAAATTACTGCCCTGTTTGTTTGAAGGTACACCATAGTGCCAAGGATATTCCTATGGATTTATGCTTGCACTCTCTATTCATTCGCCAAACTGTTGACTAAATACCTGACATGAACAAGGAGAATCATTGACTTGATTTAATGCGAAACCAGTTGATTGCTTACTCTCCACTATAGGTCTATAGAGATTCTGAGTCAACACCGATGGTTTGCTGTGACATCTGCCAACGCTGGGTTCACTGTCCCTGTGATGGGATCAGGTATTTCTCTAGAACTTGTTCCTGAATCCTTTTTAATTACCCCTTTCTATTCATATTTTTGGCTTGTCATCCTTTCAATTGCAAAATTAGTATATTCAACGGTAACATAAACATTTCAATTGCCAACTTACCCATTTAATCTATCACATCACAAGATATTTATCATCCAAATACTAGAAGAAACTTTCACATTTGTTTTGAAAACCTTTTCAAATATTTTGGTGAAAAAGTGAACTAAAAAACCAAAACCGCAGCTTATGGACGCTGGATGCTATGGCTTTCCTTTTCTTCTAAACCACTTATGATCGGAACATTTATAGTTCCCTTCTGTCACTTCGAAATATTAGCACATCGAAGCCTATCCAATTACCTATTTTCTGCATGGACTTGCTATTTGGCTCCTTAGTTAGCACTGCAAGCTCAGAATTTGGCATGAATGTGAGGCTCTGGTGTAGGCATATGAATATCAGTGTGGTCATATTTTCACAATTGGTCATGTAGTTGACTTAATTATAGGATGGATCCAGGAAGTTGGTATTTCCATCTCCAAATAGATTATTAGGCAGAGTTTTTTAGTTGTTTTCTCTTGAGTTGCTCCCTTTATCTGGTACAACATCAAATTTTGTGTTTTGGTGTTGAACTTGTTATGTTCGTTGTTAGATGCTATCTAATTGCACCATGCTTTTTTCTTGCTTCAACCTTTTTGGCCACCATTTTAGTGATGCCAAGTACCTTCAATTCCAAGTTGATGGAAATCTCCAATATGTGTGTCCTACTTGTCGTGGAGAATGCTGCCAGGTTAGATTTTCTGGTTTAATTGGTTTCTAGAGATGGCATGTAATATCTCGTGGTTTCCATTTCTCATGTTTTCTTAATATCTCTCACAATATCAGGTTAGGAATCTTGACGAGGCTGTACAGGAGCTTTGGAAAAGAAGAGACGAAGCTGATAAGGATTTGATTGCTAACTTGAGGGCAGTCGCTGGTTTTCCAATGCAGGAAGAAATATTTGACATTTCGCCTTTTTCAGATGATGAAGAGAGTGGGTCTCTGTTGTTGAAGAATGAACACAGCAGTTCATTGAAATTCTCTGTAAAAGGGTTAGGTGATAACTCTCCAAGGAAGAACAAAGAACATGGAAAAAAGTCCTCGAACAAGAAATGTGGAAAGAAAAAGAGGAATGAAACATCTTTTACTCATGGAACAGATGATCCCCAGAGTTTTGAAGAACACATGGGGGGTCTGTTTCTTGGATATAGAACTGGTGATGTAAAGAAAGGAAAAAATTCTTGTCCTGTGAATGAAAATTTAACAGGAGGTAATTTTTCAGTTGGCGAGGCAGGTGTCTCTAAGCACAAATATGTCGATGAGGTTACCGCAAGTCATGAAAATAAGACATTGAGAACAATCAAAATAAGAGGTAATAAACCTCATGATTTGACTAATGAGGAGGACATTAGCAACGACAGCAGTGTTTCTAAGGGTGCTCAAGGACCAAAGCTCGTCATACATTTGGGTGGACGAAGCAGAAATACCACCACCAGTCCTCCCAGATCTGACACTTCAATTGTTAGAAAGGGACAAGATTTGACTCCACCAAATGGTACGGTTTGTGTGATGTTGTGTTCTTGTTTTCCTATTTGAGTTAGTAAGCTTCCCTGGGCACACAGTTTGATGTTTATCTACCAAAGTCAGAGTCTGTAGCAATTTCAAAAGATGAATAGGTATTTACTGATAACTGAATCTTGTTGGTCATTCAAACTTGGCATGCAAGTGATATGTAAGAGCATGTTGCTATGCATCTTAAATCTTCTGTGAGTTCATTTTACAGAGTCTGAACAAAGAAATTAACTATTCCGATGAAAGTTATGAGAAATTTGAGTCCTTGAATTTCCCTTGATGAAGTTTCATATCCGTCAACATAATGTAAATGTGAAAGTAGTCCACATGAGTCCTTTTATGTGTGATCAAGGTGCATCTGCTGGCTAAGATTTTCCAACATTACAAGATGAGTATCCCATGTTGGGGAAACAGAGTTACAGCTATACTGACCTTATTACTCATAGATCTGTTTGAGCCTGCTCGTGGCAACAATAAGAAGTTTATTTTTCATCTTGCAGTATTCTGTCTCTCTATATTTTTTGCTTACAAAAACATTTGGTTTTGAGTTGCAGGGCATTACAATGATGACCCATTGAAAGTTTCTTTCGTAGAAGGAAAAGAGGGTCACTTGATTGACGCCAAGAAAGACAATACAGAATTTTCTGAATTTACTGATGGGTATGAGTCTGTTTCTCTAAAGGATAAGCATTCGGCATTTGGAAAAAGGGGCACTGAAGATATTGAATCTTCAAGAAGTGGATCGGATATCCTCATTAGTGGGAGGAACACATATTCTTCAAGGAAGTATGCAGAAGATGGGCCTACTATTTCTGGTGACTTGAATGATGACAGTATCATTCCATCGGTTCCACAGGCATCACTGAGAGATCATAAGCCTTACTTGAAGTTCAAAATTCCCAACAATTCAAAGCATGGTAACCAGACTCCCGTGAAGGAAGAGATAACATATACCAGGGGCCAAAGATCAAAACGTAGGAGACCAGCACTAGAAGAGGGAGATGCATCTCAATGGCAAGAAGACAACACAATGAAGGAGTTCACTGATGCTAACTGGGTACTACAGAAATTAGGAAAAGATGCTGCTGGCAAAAGGGTGGAAATTCATCAGTCTTCCACAAACTCCTGGTGAGTTAATCTCTTGGAATGAAATATTAAAGCATACCTTAGATTTCAAGGGTTTTGTTGGAGTTCCGTAACAAGGATGAGCCAAGGAGGGTCTATAATTAACTTGTGAATTATCTTTTTTTTTCCTGAATAATTGATCGTTTTTCCCTGATATCTCCAATAAAATGTTCCCTCTTTTCCAAGCATAGAATTGGTGATTTGATAAAGTATTGCCAATCCAGCATGACTGATTCCTGTTGCGTTGCTGTCTTAGTATCGACCTTTTTGGATTACTTTGTGCATAGGTGTTGAACTTCTTGTTATCTTCCAGGCATAGGGGAACAGTAACAGAAGTCTATGAGGGCACATCAACTGTCTCCATAGATCTTGATAATGGAAAGACCAAGAAATTTGAACTGGGGAAGCAAGGAATCCGTTTTGTGTCTCAGAAGCAAAGGCGTTGATTTCAATTGCCGCTTGCTTTAGTAGGTCGGGCTTCTTGAGATACTGGTCAAAAGATTGATGGCAACTCTACATGATTATTTATTGGGGAATCTAATAGATCCAAGAAGCTGAACGTGTAGCCTCATTTTTCGTTCCATCTCATTATGCCAATATTTGCTGCTCTAGGATCCGTTTAAAGAGTAGGGGATGGGTTGGAGATCATTTTATTCTTCCTTCATGAATGAAATCCCATTATATAGATGAATTCATGCTTCTGTTCCTTCAGAAGTTCGTTCGTCAATGATTGTTCGGATCGTTTATGTTCTATTTCCCGAGGTCGTTTCTGGATTAGTTTGTCTGTAAACTCCTGTGAACTGGGTAATGATTGCCTGAGTTGATTTTTGCACCAGTTGCTGTTTCTGCATCTGTAAATGAATAGAATATTTCATGTATCTGTCGGGCAAACCACAACTGCATTTGAGATCAATAGAATCCCGCTGTTGCGGAGACCAGTATTGCAAATAATGGCAATGATATTTATTTTATCTTCAATTCTTTTCAAGTGTGGTTCTTAATTCTCTCTCGATTGTATGTTACAATTCATATGCACAACGAACCACATAAAGTTTCAAAATTTGCACAACTTCTGACCACCCGAGAGTCGGTGGACAATTTGGTGTATATATCTAATGAGAGACCTGAACCTTTATGAAAGTTCTCGAAGACAAGGCACTACTTCTGGTGATCTCTCATTGAAGTTTAAAATCATACAGGTGAAGGTGGCAAGTCTAATAATAACCAAAACCCAACGCAACTGTCTGAATCCAGGTCATCTTGAATAGCAAGAAAATGTAAGCCTCCACAGGCTTCTTTTGCTGCTTCCCAAGCTTCAGCTTCACGTGTGGTGACTGGTGTTTTCTTGTATGTTGCATAGACATACCGGGTTGAAATCCCAACAGAAAGAATTATGCTAGCCCGAGTTGCGTCGGCTTCAACTGAACATACTTCCAAACCATTCATCCATGCTGCAACATTGGATGTAAACATCAATACATGCTTGAAAAAGAACATGATACTAAGAAGAAGAATCTATACATAGCATTGTAACCTGCTAATGGTTTAGCTCGGGAAGATCCAACAGCGAGCCCTGGAACTAATGTCTTCTCGCCAACTTCAATCCCGAGAAGATCCAAATCTAACCCTGCACCAAAGGCAAATCTTTTTTGTGCCACCTCTTCTGCAACAGCTGAGAATACAAGACTGCATTATGTCATAATGGTAACCAAAAGAAACTGAAACATAGAATCACCAACTGATTGAAAGAGGTTCATATACCTGAGAAAGGTAACTGCACAAAAGCCCATTTTTCTCCATACAGATTTTCTGGAAGTTGTACAGGGAAAGGATTATCAAGTGAAAGAATTGGCTTCAACCCTTTCTGAAAACCGGGATGGCGCGTGTATATGGTTTCATATCGTTCTTCCAGCCACAGAACCAGAGATAAACACTGAATTTGCCAAAATTAATGCAATGAAAACTCTTAAAACTTTATCAAAATACGTGGAACATATACCATACCATTCTTTCCTTCATAGTTATCATAAATAAAACACTTTCTCGATTTGAAACATTATATTACACGCACCCTTTTGCTTGGGACTGGTTTTACGCCAAGCTCGGTGCAAGCTCTTGTTATAATTGTCTGCATCTGCGACCTATTATTGATTCAAGAACATCAACAACAAAATTCCAACTCATCATTTCAATCCAACCCAAGAAAATACATATTAACAAACAAGCCATGCAATTAATACATGAAAAACAACCAACCAATTACCTGAAAAACCGAATTTTCTCTGGTAAAGGCACACCCAAATCATCACAGATAGCAACTATAGCATTCTTAAGAGTGACACTGTTGATGACATTGTTTGGAAAGTACTTGGTGTACTGGAGGGAAAGAGATTCATCGCAAACTACAAGCTCCCAAATCTTCTTTCCCCTTATATCAAGAATTGGCCTGGAGCAGAAGTCTACCTGCCACTCCTTGATGCTCCCCGGATCAGTTCCGGGGTCGAAGTAACACAGTTCTGCAGTTGGGTCATCCTCAGTCTCCTCTTCTGAATCATCTTCAACAAGATTTCCACCCCTTCCGGTCTGCAAAGGTGTGGAGGAAATCGAACTTTCGGAGACTGAAGAACACGGTGGGAAATGGAGATTCTTCAAGAATTTTTGGCGGGGCAGTTTCTTTGTGCAGACGTGATAATATGAGGTCTTGGTGAAGGAATCGAGAGTTTGAATTGGGTGCTTGATTCTTGTGGGATGGAAGCTTAAACTAGCCATCGTAGGCTGGTTGTGTGGGGAGAGGGGATAAGGGAAAAGGTGGGGAGGATCTTGGAAGAGCTGTTAGATGAGTTATCCACCACTTACATTTACATGTTTTTATTATGGGGGCAGGCAAACTTACCATCTCTAAAACTATATTAAATACCTATTTTAGAGATAAGTTGTCCAAGTCGGTCGAGCTCGCTGGCAGCTCAAATCCCGGGGGCTCAAAGGTTAAGACAGGGCACTTCTTAGAAAGAAGGTATAAAAAGGTAGCAGATTATTGCATTTGAAGTACCTACTATAATAAAGATCTAGGGGATCCGTGGAAGTCTCATGTTTTAACCAAGCAGTGAGCAAAGAAGGAAAATGATAACAATGAAAACAATCTTCATTCGATCTATATAGAATATCTTAAGCAAATGGTCATGGTTCGATCTCCTACTAGCACTTTTTTGTCATAAGTTTTTCCTTGGGTGGAGTAGCATGGTTTATATTTTATGTGCAAGGATTTATATAACATATACTGGAGATATCGTTTATATGGATAAACTGATGATGATTTGTTTTAACTTCTCTAAATATTATAACTTATAAATATATTTGTTTCGATAATTTTATAATTTAGAGGATTTTCCAACAATTTTGGATTTGGTTTTTGAGTCGAAACAAATGCTTGATTAAGAAGATTATTTAAGTGCTTCTTTAATAAATAAAAGAAAAACTATATATTGAAATAAAATATTAAAGCAATAATTTTTTCAAACTTTAAAAAAATATGGGTAAGAAATTGACTATAATATTTTTCTTGGAAACACATTTATTGGGTCATGTAAAAAATTATGACCCGGTTCAATTTTATTAAAAGTAAAAGTTGACTTTTCGCTTTTAGAGAGAGAGTAGGTTTATTAAGAAAAACAGTTGAATTAGTTATTATTAAATAGTTATTTTTTATGGGTTAATTTATGATGTCCCCACGGACCCCACCAACTACATCAACTATCAACCCCTCGTTAATCAGACAGGACAGAAGAAGACATTATTCGATCTTCTTTGTGAAATCTTCAAAGATGTGTAAAAGAATTGGAGTCACTTGAATATACCTCCTACAGATTATTGGTTTTGTAATTTTTATGGGTTCTTTGTTCTTTTGTTCCCTCGAAAGAAAACTAAAGAAATAGTGACGGAACAGATCAAAATGAAGAGTAAGTTGTATGAAAATCTTATGAGCTAGTGGTTTATCATGTTGGGTCGTTGATAATGTTGGGTCAAGTCTTTGGTGTATTTTTATGTTGTTGGGGCAGTTTGGGTCAAGTTCCATTTTCATTTAGGTCACGTTCCATTATTTGTGGGCCGAGTCACATCATTTGTTGGATCAAATGTCCAGTCTGGGTCGAGTTTTTCGATGGTTTTAGGTCGATTTTGTTGATTCTGCGTCAAGTTGATTGGTTACTGTGTCGAGCTTGATTATTTTGGTTTGAGTTTGATAACTTTTGGGTCGAATTTGATTATTTTAGTTTGAGTTGGATAATTTCTGGGTCTAGTTTTTGTTGAGTTAATATTTTTGACACTATTTTTTTAGGTTATGTCGACAATCGTTGTTTTCTAGTATGACGGTGAATGGAAAAGTAACGAAGATGATATCCATGTATTTAAGTGGTGTCCGCGGTCTAGTGGTAAGTGGGCAACGATTCCTGTTAATTGTGAAATTTGTTCATTTGTATATTTACGAACTTAGATATACAATATTATGTGTCTAGTTGGCCCATAACAATTGAGATTAAGTTATCTACCAAATATGAGACAATGTTATATTCATCCAATTTATATTGAGAATGATAATGATTTTGAAAGATTATTTCTATCTTGGACGTGTGAAATATGAGACAATGTTATATTCATCCAATTTATATTGAGAATGATAATGATTTTGAAAGATTATTTCTATCTTGGACGTGTGAAAGATAGGCATGTGCTTCATGTCGAAGTTAATGAAGCTGAACCAATATTAATGGTATTTCTGAAGTTGAGACGGAATGGATTGCTGATATCGTTGGAACCGTTGAATTGGGTGATGGACCTTTGGCTGATGGAAGAACTGCGGTTAGGGCATACATTGATGGAAACGTGAGAGATTAATATGATGAATATGTTGATCGTATTGCCTCTAAATGGGGTGTCATTTCAGAATACATTGACTGAGCTCGATCAAGAAAATGATATGGAGCACGTTGGTGTGGTGCGAGTGGATGATGTGGAGCTGTAACGCCTAGGAATTTTTCTTATTAAAAGTCGCATGCCTTAGTATGATAATTCATTTATTTTAATAGCTATATTGATTTTACTCCTTGATTATGTCATAGTCATTATTTATATTATTTTGTGACAAATATCTTTTCAGAATTTTTAGTACAGGTGCTACGTGACCGAAATGGAGACGACGAAAACATCGAGGTAAAGGTGGTTTTTAAAAATATTTAAAATTTTGAGGCCATTCCCTATGTTTTGGAAAATTTTATGATAGTAAAATTTTAGAAGTTCATTTTCTTAAAACAAGTTCTCTCCTTATAATTTTATCCAAAATTTTCAAAATCATACAAGAGAAGGAGAAATGGTTTTTGTAGCACTTTTATCATTTGAATATCAACGTTTTCTATTATCTTTTGACAACTTTGGAGCACAAATTTTCCTCATTTTTTATATAAGATTCCGGCCCCTATACACACACAATACGTCACTCGCTGTTTTATAGCGCTGCCCCTCCTCTTCTCACCCCCACCAGCTTAGGGCTTTTCCGAAGCAAAATCAGGAGCGTTCTCGGCGATCTTCATCCCTTCCAGTCTCGTGACACCCGGTTGTAAGTTTTTCAATATAAGGCAAGTATAAAATTTCCTTTGAATGTACCTTTCATTCATATTATTGTGTGGTTATGTTTTTAAGCTTTAGATTTTGACGATTTGAGGCTTCGAATTTATGATCAGCGTAGTGTATTTTTGTCTGTTTATCGTGACGAGGCTGTCTAGAGTTTGAGTTGTGGGAAAGAGTCGATGGCTTGAGTGAAGGTTGAGGTAAGTTGGGCGACGTTTCAGTTTAGAGCAGGGACCAAGGGCTGTTGATGTCAAGGAAGAAGGGGCAGCGGTAGGGCGTGGCCCAGGGTTTTGTCACAACCATGTTTCGATCCCTACTTAAGTCGTAAGTTGTGTCCTGTAAGTCTGGGTCATAAACTATTTCTGTCAGATCCGGTGCGCTAATACATCAATTAGTCACAACTATGCGGAAGCATCATAGAAATATGGGTTAAAAATTCTCGAATATGGGCCTGATCCAATATCATTCAAAATACATTCATACTCAAAATAAGAGTTTAACTCAAAACTCATATAACATACAATAAAACATATAGTCAATCAACTACAGATCCCCGAGTAAATAAAGACGCATGACATCCCCTGGCTCAATATATTTATCAATACAACTGGGACTCAAATCAAAAAGGGGATCGACCAGCTGAAGCTCCACTCTGTCCAGCCTGGTTACCTGAAGAACCTGTAATGGCCAACGTCGACCAAAATAGTCCAAAACAGGGAAAATAAACGAGGTCAAATCAGTACGAAGAGCACAATAAAAGCATCTATCATATTAGACAATGCAATATCTCAATCGGGAAATGCATGAAAAGGGCTACCAAGAATCATCGATAGACAAGGCACAACGACTCAGCTGTGCAGATCTCATCAATTTCATCATCATCTTGTGATCTTCAGGTGCGACGACTCAGCCGACCATCACAAGGCAGTGGTATTCAGGCACGACGACTCAGCCGACCACCACATCAAAAATAGCGTTGGACCTTTCAGGCACGACGACTCAGCCGGCCGATCACAAGCAAAGGAATTCAGCTCTCAAAGGAAACATGCTCAATATGTATGCGTGAATGCACAACAGACTCATGCTTAAAAATTCATACATATATCCACGCACAAAACAGATATGAGAACAGAAACATCATACAATCAACACAAAGCACAACAGCTAATACACGAAAGAAATATCCCAAAGCTGCTAAAATCTATCTCAATCCGTACCTCAATTCAGCTTCTACCTCAACAGATTTTACAAAAATAAGGGCACAGCAACCAGCACAAGTCTACTGCCCTAGTAGCTTCGCGACGAACTCAACAGAAGCCACTACCAACTCAAATCCAAAGCTGCTAAAGAATAGAAGAACTACGGGTCAACAATCACGAAGATACACGAACACTGCAACAACTTCACGCTCCTAAAATCCGGCGACTCCAGTTTCCAAACTGGTATCAATCGAACACTCTAGAGAAGACAAGCTCAGCGCTACCAATCTTGCTCCAAACGGTGGTGTAAAACGACGAAAATCGACGGAAATAAGGTTCGGATGAACAGTACCAATCGAGGGTTATCGGTGATAAAGATAAGAAATATCAGGTTCGAAAATGCTCTAAGTGCTGATCGACACTTAATTTAAATCCCCAGATCCAAGCTACAGTGGAAGTCAAATCGCCTACAAATTCATATCCCACTGCTAAAACAGAAGTCCCTCAAATCTGGCCTCAGCTGTCGCTCACATATGACTACGCTATCTCAGATATGACTCTCCAAACAAAACACGCGTTTCTAATCAAAACGGTGTCGCGCTACTTAACAAAACGACGTAGCATAGGGGTCCCGCTCTCGCAACAGATCCCTCTAACGCTCATCCAGACTTGACCACATAAATGCTCACATCTGACGCGTTTCTAATCAAAACGGTGTCGCGCTAACTTAACAAAACGACGTAGCACTAGGGGTCCCCGCTCTCGCAACAGATCCCTCTAACGCTCATCCAGACTTGACCACATAAATGCTCACATCTGTTCACGCTCGCTAAACAGATTCCTCTTACTAGCGTCAAATATGAATACTCAAATCTGCTCTCTCTCAGATCTGAAACTCCTGTATACCTCAAATCTGAGTCTCGCTAATTCCCACGCAAGAATCCTAAAAGCTTATCTTCTTCCAGCGATAGGCCTCAAATCTGAATTCTTACTGGAATCAGATCCCGATGAAAAATCTCGCCAAAACAGCTCCAAATTCCACGTAGATTTCACCCGAAAATCAAAAACTCAAGTAGCTAATCCCAATCCAAATCTGATTAGCTAATAATCATACTTAACAGTTTCTAGTCCTCACAGTTTCCCCCTGTTCAAGTCGTGAGCTGTTTTTCCCTATTTAAGTCGTAAGCTGTTTTCCCCTAGTTAAGTCGTAAGCTATTTTCCCCCTGATTAAGTCGTAAGCTATTTTATCCTGCTTAAATCGTAAGTTGTTTTCCATACGTTGAAGTGGGCACCCTAAGCTGAAGTGGGCACCATAAGCTGAAGTGGACACCGTAAGCTAAATTGACACCATAAGCTGAAGTGACCACCGTAACCTGAAGTGGGCACCATTAGCTAAGTGACCATCGTAAGCTAAAGTGGACATCGTAAGCTGAAAGGACCATCGTAAGTTGAGTTGATCACCGTAAGCTATGTTGACCATCGTAACCTGAGTTGACCGTTGTAACCTGAGTTGACCAGCGTAAGCTGAGTAGAGCATCCTAAGCTGAGAGGAGGGTTTGCGATCTGATATGTGTACTCTAAGCTGAGTCAAGTGCTCTGTACTGTTTAGTGCACGATCTGGTCCAAAGCTCCGAGCTGAACTGGGTAGTCGTGCTGACCTGAGTACTGCGAGCTGAGAGGAGAGTGCGTGATCCGAGCCCCTAAGCTGAACTATTGAGGTGTGAGCTGTACCAGGTAGTGCGTGCTGTACTGGGCATCGTAAGCTGAACTCTAAGATCTGAGCTGATCGGTGCGAGCTGATCTACGAACTCAGATCGGGGGATAGTTGGGTTTGAGACCCGTAGACTGTTCGACTCCAGTAAGTGTAGTTCGGAATTCATAGTTCTAGGGGGAGCCTACTGTCATAAAATTTAAAATGATGATTTTAAGTTTATTTATGATTTATAAGCATTATGTAAGAATTTTTATGAGTTATGAAGTTTATGAAAATTTTGAGGAAAAAAAGATGGATGCTGAGGTATGAGGTTGTTATTGAGGCAGAATGTGAGCGTTTTAAGTGAAAAATATTTTGAATGATGAGACTTGACTGTGGTGTTTCTAATTTGACGGTTATGATGGCCGGGAGATGTTCCATTTGCCATATCAACATGACAGATATAGTGGCCGGGAGACGTTTTTCGTTTGGCCATATCAGCTTGACTCATATTGGGCTTCAGAAAAGTACTGGAGTGCTTTTACTCTTGACAGGACTAGACTCCAGAAAAGTATCGGGATGCATTTTCAACCAGGTACCATGATACTTATATAGTTTGATCAGACGACTTGAGGTTGAGTGATGAGATCGGAAAGGGGGGTGCCGTGAGCTCTCACACAGCTCGGACACCACAACTTGAAATTAAAAATAGATTACGTGCATTTAAAAATCTATTTGGAAAAAGCAGCACGCAATAGGGAAACCAAATCGCGCCTAAGTTGGATCAGCACCTCTGCTAGTCGGTCCAGATCGCGTGCGATCTGGTCTGTTAAAACTTGAGCTGTAATAGTTCATGTTCTTAAAAGATTTGTGCACCGAGAAGTAGATCAAGTAAGATATAAAATCATGTGAAAACTGTTGGGGATCGATTTATGGACCCTCTATCTATGTGCAATGACTAGTTATTCGATCATAACTAGTACTAGAGGGTGTAACCAGATCGAATGACAAGACGCAGGATTCATCCAGAAGTTGAAGCCGGGTTCGCAAAGATCAAGTTGGTTTCAGCTGAAAGTTGAAACCAGCCCAATACAAGGCGAGCGCTAAACATGCCAGTTCCACCTGGAAGACTAGAATCAGCTCGACACTTCGACCGAACGATCTGGTTAACTTAACTTGAGCTGCAATAGCTCAGTGTTCTTGAATACTTTGTGCACCAAGATACAGATTGAGTAATGTAAATAAAATTTTATCAGATAAAATTTTAACCCTAGGTATTTGCTATACTGCATTTTTGATATATATACATTAGGGATTTATGGAAATACATCTATAGATGTTATACTGCATTTTTGATATATATACATTAGGGATTACATGCGGAAATAACTCAAACTGCACTCTATCATTCGAAACCCAAATAAACAGTTTTAAAAACATAAGAAAATATGTGATGCGTATGAATGTAAACACTGAAAACAGTAAAGACAGATACGCTGAATTTGTTTATGGAATTTCGGAGCTCAATCTCCTACGTCCCCCTTCTTCCGCCACGGGAAGGATTCACTAGAAGACTTTGATTACAACGACCATCGCTGCAACCCACTCCACGATCCGCAGCCGCAAGAACTCCTAGCATCTACCACTGCACACCAACCCGCAAGCTGCATGTGACTAACTTCACTTCTGTAACGCCTCAGTGAGAAAGGCTACAAGGACTTGTTTAACGTCTCTGTCCAAAGACTACACACACTTGTTTAACGTCTCAGTACGAAAGACAACTAGACTTGTTTAACGTCTCTGTCCAAAGACTACATTGGAGAGTATAGAATCACATTCACTCTTTATCTATTTTCGCTCAACTCTTGAATATGAGTGAATGTGTGTGTGTGAGATTTACAGTGTAAGCACAAACTCTCAATGAATTAAATCTCACATGCCCTGGGAAGTGCTCCTTGTTTGAGCTGGTCATTCATTGTCTTCCCAGGTTCTATGTTGTGCGTTTCTTTATTTTCTGTTCGGACTTCGCACAACACACTCTCACTGTTATGGCGCATCTCTCAATCTGTTTCATTGCGCCTGTTTATAAAGCCGCTTCTTGGATATATCCGTTGGACACAAAGATGTAGTCGTTCTGAAAAATCTTCTGACGCATGTGTACTTTGTGTCCTTTGACTTTTAATGCGTTGCAGGCTTTATGTGACTTGAGCTCTGTTTATCGGCGATTCTGCAGCCTTTTTCTAACTTTGAGCTCTGTTTGCTTGTGCCTGATGTAGACAAGACGAAACGAATCAGTTTGAACCAATTAAGTTGGTCTTCGTTGATTGTTCAAACTGTTTTGTTTGACCAGATTGATTTGTCTGGTTCATGCTTCTCAGCTTGTCTCTTTATCAGGCTGGTTGCTCTTCATCGTCAATCTGTCTTTGAGCTACTGATCACCAAACAGCTGGTTGATATATCTATGAGATCAAGCTTCTCACAGATATCATACGGTCAGCTGGTTTGTCTGATCCCGGCTGGTCCTCTTATCTTCAAGCTGGTTTGTCCTTAAACATCTGGGCTCTATTCTTCTCGTCACGAGCCCCAGTTTTGCTTGCTTGTCCTCTTGATCCATTCAGACACCTCCTCCAAATCATCCGCAAGAAAACTGTTAAGCAGTTCTTATTCAGTCTACCCAAAGACTGAAATCCCTTTGATGAACTGCTTATTGCCGTGTTCAATGATCAAGCGTGCACTTGATCACTGCTCTTGTATACGGCTTCTCACTCAATCACTGCTCTTGTACACTGCACTTGATCTGCGCTTGAGCTATTCTGTACTTGAGCATTCTGCACTTCAACTCTGCACTTCAGTTCTGCTCTTGATTCTGCGCTTGAACTTCTCTTCATACTCTGCGCTTGATCTTCGTGCTGCTCCAACATCCAGCTGATGAACCAGCTTGATGTTCCCTGCACTTCTGGAAGTAAACTGCTGAAACAGCTTGGGCGTTCCCGTACTATTCCAGCTAGATATCTTCGACCAGTACAACTCAGGCATCCCTTCACTGTCCTAGCTTGGATATCTTCACGTCTACTCTAGTCTAAGCAAGCTGCACATGTCAAGTAGAGCGTTAGTACAATAGAAGCATATTTTGTTTGAATCAAAACTTAGATTCTGATCTGTAAACACAGATCCAACAAAAACATCCTGAACTACCCTATGAAAATCGAAAGCTATTTTAACAGGTTTTAAACACAGTTTAAAGTATACAATGCGCGAATGCAGTAAGCTGTAAAGAAAGAAACGCTGAAATTTGTTTATGAAAGTTCGGAGATGAATCTCCTACGTCTCCACTTCTTCCTTAACATGAAGGATTTCCACTAGAAGATTGTTGGCGCAGCGGCGGATCCGGATCCCGCTCCCGGGGCGCAGCGGAAGATTTCAAAATTTTTGCACTGGGAACGGTCAATACATAACAATAATAACAAATAAACATACATAGGATGTTTGATTTGGTACCTTTCTGGCGTCTAGGCGCCTGGCTCCGACTAATTTCACGAGAAAATTGGCACTTCAACGGTTGGCGGTTGTCGTTCTCCGAATCCGATCCACGACTGAAATCATGATCCCTTCGTCAGTCTCCACTAGAAAACGTGACGAATCTTTCACGGACGGTATCTCCTCGTCGAGGCGGTCAGAACAAGTCCGACGGCGATGACAACGGACGGCACACGGCGGTGGCGCGTCGCGGCGGGCGGCGACGGGCGAGAGGGGCGGCGGTCGAGGATTGTGGGAGAGTGTTGGGGATCCGGATCACGCCCCCCGGATAGGCAGCGGAAGAACAGAAAATAGATTCCGGGAGACGATCAATACGATAAAAACAATTAAATTATGACATTCATAGGGTGTTCAAAACACTACCTTGCTGGCACTTGTGTCTGGCTCCGACCGGTTTCGTAAAGAAAGCGGCACTTCACGGTAGACTGGGTTAAGTATCTTGTAACAAGTCTAGGTTTAAGTCTAATTAAATAGACTTAAGTGTTGGACTTGGACCGGCCCAACGGGCCCGGGTCCAACGATGAACATTCAGTTCATCTCCACCACCGAGACTTCATCGTAACTCCGATCGCCGATCAGATCGGACCGATCGACTCAGTTTCCGAAACTGAATATTATGATCTGAAAAACCATTTTTCAGAACCTTAGTGCAAAATGACCGTTTGGCCCCTCAACAGTGGAAAACCCCGGTTTGACCTCTGTTGACTTTTCAGGAAGTCGCACTCCCAAAATCCTCTTCGTATGCTCAACACATTGAGCTGAGTATCCGTGCGGGAATCGCAAATCCAGTACTTGTGTGACCCTAAATGGTTCAGGGATACAGCTAGCCGTGGGTCCACAACCCTTGCGGTTCCGGAATCACAATTCCGGACTTGCCCATCGGATCATGGTAAGAGCGTCTAGCAACATCGCCCCATGATCCCCTATGTATCACTGATAGTGCCTGCAAGAACCAGTCGGTCGTGGTTAGCGTACAGTACGGTCCTTTCAATCCATATATCCCGATCAGATCAACGACCATTGGTAAATCGAGAGTCGCTATAGATCCGATAGCTATGCATACATCTTGGAGATCTAATAGTGACATCGCGAGTGTAACTAGGTAAACACATTTACCTAAAACACTTCTAGTACTCTGGCCAG
>KQ998231.1:175292-203833 GCA_001598015.1 Dorcoceras hygrometricum
GCAGCAACTCCCATTGCCAAGCCTCAAGTGGGTCTCACCCTCTCTAAGACGTCGACTTCTTGTCATCACCTGCAAATCATATCATTCCGGTGCAACCTCCATGTATTCACCTCACGTCCTGTAAGGGCCCAATAATATGACGCCGTTTACTATCACGTGTCAAGATTGACCCATCAATGTTGAGTCGTGAAGGACGGTCCCCTTAACGTCCCCAATAATATGAGCCAACGTTAAAGGGAGTTCCATCCGACTCACAACAGTTGTCAATGGCGTGGACAGCTTTCCGGCATACATGAACCCCCTCAATAATATGAACCGGGCCATGTATACGGGTAGCATCGACGTACACCCATTGTTGATGGAAGTAGATTAATTTAAACAATTTTAAATACCCTTTAGTTTATCGAATAAACATTTTATCTTGATATAAGTTTTAAATCAAATTTTAAAACGAGGGATTTTATTTTTGAAAAATTTTGGTCTCATGCATATTTAAATCTAATTTAAAACATGCAACATGCGGATTCAATTAATCTATATATCAACATATATAAAGGAATATTGGGATGATCGATCGCGAGAGCTATGCGGTCCGTGGTCGCCAGTCACGGACCTGGGTCCAATCCTAGGGGTAATGCAATATGCAATGCAATCCTATTACAAAGCTTTCCAATTTTACAGATCTTCGGTCTTTAATATCTTGATCGTCATCGTCCACCGTCTTCGGATGTCCTCCCACTAAATCTAGCAATTTACATATAAATTTACTATGACAAATAAGTGATACATTTATCAAGGGGTGGGAACGGGCCACAAACAGGCCCACTTTAAATGATAATCAAATATATAAAAACCGAAATCATACAAAACCTATTGCATACACCTAACACATTGGGCACGGCTCTCGATCACCCCAATCATGCATTTAATCTAATTAACATGCATAAATTAAATAATCTAATTATTTATCGTAAAATCATATTCTAATTACGAAATCGTATTTTATAATAAAATCGCATTTTGCCGATAAAAACAATTTTAATCAACAAAATCATATTTTATTACAAAATCATATTTCATAATTAAAATCACATTTTACTAATTTTAATTGTATCAAATTGGGTTTAAAACAATTTTAGGCCCAAAAACAGTACAACCAAGACCTCGAACTTATCCACTCGACAAATGGTAACCACTTGGAAAGTCCGAAGGAGGGTAGTTCGATAGATCACCAGGTCACTATCTATCTGCATGCTCAGAACATCACAATGTTCCCTACCAATGAAACATGGTACTTTGCATCGCAGATACTAGTCTCGAACTCGGGCGGCCTTATCCTCATTTTGACGGCCCAATCGACTAGGAACGTGTTCGGAATACACAGCGACTATTAGATGTGTTTCATGATAGCCGTCATACCCACTATCACATCTAACATACACTTTAGTGCATTCTAGGTCTTTACTCAATGCAATTGTAAATCATCATACATATAATGAAAGTAAAGAATGCCATATGAGTAAATGCGAATATCATATATAAAGATCGTTTCATACAAGAGTCTATAAACCCACACGCCACAAGTTGGCTAGTTGGGAATCTACTCTAACAGAGAGAAGGGAGGCGGCTAGCAATCTAGGGTTGTGAAGTGTAGAGTGTGTCATGCAAACCCTAGGTCATGTATATATAGACTTGCGATGGGCTTGAACCGGCCCAATGGGCCTCGGTCAGGCCCTGTCCCGTATGAATATTCGGTTCAACTGCATCACCGTGGCTCCATCATAATCCCGATAGACGATCAGATCGGACCGATCTACACAGTTTACAAAACCGAGTATTATGATGCGAAAACAATTCGGACCACCTAGTCCAAAATAGCAGTTTGGCCCCTCCAAGTTTCAAGGATAGTCAAACTAGCCCAAACTTTAGGGAAATTGCATTTTGACCCCTTTTGACCTTTAGGAAGTCGCACTTCCATCCTTACTCCTCCTATGCTCAACAATTGAGATTAATTCCGTGCGGAAATCAAGAAGCCAGTACTTGTGTGACCCTCAATGGTTCAGGGATACAGCTAGCCGTGGGCCCACAACATGTGTGACTCCGAAACCACATTTTCGGACTAGCCCATCGGATCATTGTAAAGCGCCTAGCAACATCGCCCCATGATCCCCTAGGTATCACTGATAATGCCTGCAATAACCAGTCGGTCATGGTTAGCGTACAATACGGTCCTTTCAACACATATATCCCGATCAGATCAACGACCATTGGTAAATCAAGAGTCGCTAGAGATTCAATAACCATGCATACATCTCGGAGATCAAATAGTGACATCACGTGTGTTACTAGGTAAACCCATTCACCTAAAACACATCTAGTACTCTGGCCAGAGATTTATCACACTATTATCTCCTCAGATAGCATAGGATATCCACGCACAAAGGCGAGCGGTGAATCCTCGACAACGAAGCATCGACTCCTACATGCATCGGGAACTCACCCAATCCCGCCACCTATTGACCCCAACTGAGTCAGTAAACGGGTCAAAGTGAGGCACCTATCATGTAGAGTCTCAATGACGTTTCGAGTAGTGAGGGCTAATCTGTACAACGAAGACCTCGAACTTATCCACTCAACAAATGGTAACCACTTAGAAGGTCTGAACGAGGGTAGTTCGATAGATCACCAGGTCACTATCCATCTGCATGCTCAGAACATCACAATGTTCCCTACCAATGAAACGTGATACTTCACATCGCAGATGCTAGTCTCAAGCTCGGGCGGCCTTATCCTTATTTTGACGGCCCAATCGACTAGGAACGAGTTTAGAATACACAGTGACTATTAGATGTGTTTCATGATAGCCATCATATCCGCTATCACATCTAACATACACTATGGTGCATTCTAGATCTTTATCCAACACAATTGTTAACATTATAAAACAATGAAAATAAAGAATGCCATAAAAGAATATGAATTCCATAAATAAAGATCGTTTTACAAAGAGTCAACAAGAACCCACACGCCACAAGTTGGCTAGTTGGGCACCCACTCTAACAAATATTTGATTTATATAACTCCTTGTACAAACCTGATCCGACAGCCCTCAAGCTGCGGGAACTCCTAGCCACAAATGCACACCAGCTCGCAGGCTGTGTGTCTAACTAGCCAACACTTCTTTTCGTCTCAGTGAGAAAGACTACAACAGGAACTTGTTTAATGTCTCTTTTCAAATATTGATAGGAAATTGGTTTTGTTTGTGATTCACTCAGCTAATCTAATCAGCCCTCTCTCAAATATGTGAGTGAATTGTGTGTGAGAATTATACAGTGTAAGTTTGCTCTCAAATGTATTCTCACACTCTGAGAAGTGCTTCTCTCTAAGCTGGTATCTCGATATCTTCTCAGGATTGTGCTGCCGAATATGAATATCTCATTTGAAGCTCTAGGCCTATGCACCAGCTCACACCTGGGCACGAGACCAGCTTGCACGTCAGCTGCCACTTGAGTGTGCAAACTCTCGACTAAGCACTTCTCTATGTTTTGTGTCTTTTTGCACTTGTATTCTTTTTCGCTCTTCTGCACTCTACTGCTTGTGCTTCTGCTCTTGATATGTATAGCCTCTTGTACAATTATATCCGTTGGAAACAAAGGTGTAGCCGTTGAAAAGGCTTCTGTAAAGTTCTGATAATGGTTGTACCTTGTGTCTTTTAGCAGAAAATGCGATTGCAGGTTTTGTTGACTTTGAACATGTGAGAACTGTCCTGAAGAAGACAAAATTATGTACCTGATGTAGACAGGACAAACAAATCAGTTTGAACTTGATTAATCCAATCTTTGCATAGATTATATTCAAACTGTTTTGTTCGTCCGGGCTGATTTGTCCCTGATCTGGTCTCTTCTGAGCTGGTTGCTTCTTCAACTGTTCTAATCTTGAACTGATCTGTTCTGCTCTTAGTTCATATATGCTCTAAGCTGCTCTTGTCTGTTCTAAGCTGCTCTTGAACTGATCTGATCTTGAATACCCTAAGTACACTGCTAGACTCTGATCTGGTCTCTCAGCTGGTCTTCCGAGCTGTTCCCTTTCCCCAGCCGGTCTCTTCTTTGATTATGTGTACTTGCTTGTGATCTTCCTCCACGACGGCATGCAAGTGATCGAATGTATCTAACATCATGTGATCTTCTACACTGGACAAATCTTGCACCAGTGATTATATCCCTTCTTCTTTGGATCATCTGATCTGATTCAGCTTTCACTGGACTGCTATACTTTCGATCTGAACTCTAATCTACACTTTATAGCTGATCTGAGCTGTTATTCTCCTGAGCTATTTTTCCTCTGATGTACCAGCTTGGACGTCCCTTACTGTTTCAGCTTAGATGTCTTCTACTTTACCAGCTTGGACGTCCTCTCACTGTTCCAGCTTGGACATCTTCTCAACAGCTTGCAGCTCTCGTCTAATCTGTTCTGCTACAGTAGGCTTATCTAGCTCACATTCATATACTACTAATTC
This sequence comes from Dorcoceras hygrometricum, assembly GCA_001598015.1. Classification (NCBI taxonomy): domain Eukaryota; kingdom Viridiplantae; phylum Streptophyta; class Magnoliopsida; order Lamiales; family Gesneriaceae; genus Dorcoceras; species Dorcoceras hygrometricum. Next base: position 179,809 of record KQ998231.1, read on the forward strand.
TGTATCAGCTTGGACCTATGGGACTGATCGAGTCCACTCTGCTCTTGGATTTCTTCCTTCCTCATCTTCATCTTCATCTTCATCATCATCCACAATAAACCCATCTCCCTCATAGGCATCCAGCTTATCCAAATTCTCTGATCTGGTTTCTTCAATCCGAGCTAGTTTGTCCTTCACCAGCTTGCTTCTAAGCATGTACTTGTATTATTTAGTACTTGCTATCATTTATTTTGTACTTGTTGAGCCCCTAGGCTCCCCATGTTTGATTGGTGCAGATGACGCAGATCCTGAGGTCGAGAGGCAGGACCTTTGAGTGCATGGCGGCTCAGCTTGGCACATTCCCAGTGACCTCGCGTTTTTTCGCTGATTTTAGAAAAAGATCTTTATTTATACTGTACGCTAATTTGGGGAAGAAATATTTTTAAAGTTGAGGTTTTGTAGCATAATTTATTTGATTTATGATGAATTGTTTCCTTCGGTTGCTACAACTTCGTTCTAAATTCCTTTGTAGCTAACCTTAATGAGTTTTATTGAAGCTTTCGCATTTAAATAAAAAAAAATTCTGCATTTATATTACAAGAAAAAATAAAATATTTTTAGGGTGTTTCAAGTTGGTATCATAGCAAGATCCTGATTTAGGTTGTGCCTACAACTGGATGCAGTAAACTCATGGAGTCACACCTCGAAGTCTGTAAGTCTTAGTGTTTGATTACCCTAAATGTTAGTTTCTTTTACTATGATTTGATGGTTATTGATATTTCGAGATAGTATGTTTATATCATGAGACTGTATATATATATTATTTTATTTGAGGCATGTTGATTTTGAGTAGCGAAATTGGTTATTATACTCCCAGATGCCTCCCAGACGCCAAGTTACCCCACCACCGCCACCACCCCTGAGTTTCATCGAGCAAGTCTTGGCGGGACTCGCACAGATTTTGAGGAAGAATGCCGGATCATCGCAAGCAGGGAGGACGAAGCTGCCATATGAGAAGTTCTGGAAGTTGGAGCCTCATGAGTTCACGGGCTCCACTGATCCGTTCGTTGCTGAGGAGTGGGTCAGATCTTTAGACACCATTTTCTGGTATATGGGGCTGGCATATGCTGCCATAGTTAGTTGTGCTATCTTTCAGCTGAAGGAGGATGCTCTTCTATGACAAGTATTTCACCCCAGACGTGCAAGCCAAACTGAAGCGGGAGTTCAGGAACCTCCGAAAGGTACCATTCGCAAGGACGTATTGATGGGTGATCCTACAGACTATGCCGCCACATTGGATCAGGTCTGAGCAGATGCTGAAGGATATACTGTAACGCCCAGAAATTTTCTACTCAAATGGCATGCCTTGTTATTTTATTTAATTTTATGTTTTAGGTTATATGAATTGTTTAATTATTTGTTTACGAGTTTTAGAATTTGTGTTTAGATGATGCGAGGCCGGAAAGGAGACGATGGTAAAAAAAAAACCAAGTTAAGAATGTTTTCTATAAAATCAATTCTTGAGAGCAATCCTATATTTTGAAATATTTTAGGGAAGACAAATTGTAGAAATCCATTTTCAATATGCTATTTCCAAAATTTGTACTTTTTGACGGATTGGAGAATTTATTGTTAAAAATGTATAACAACTTTCAACAACCTCATTTCCATTATTAAAACAAGTTTTATCCTCATGTTTTTACCCACAATTTTCTAATTTAGCAAAGGAGGAAGGAAGTATTTTTTTTAGTGACAACTTTGAGCATTTTATAGAACACTAACTCTTGTCCTACTATATATCATTATACAACAACAAATGTGTAAAACAATTGATATTTTATGTAAAGTTGTAGGTCACAACGTGACAATACAACCACTTGATTCTTTAGCACAACCACCTCATTTAAACAAATAATGGTGAAGATGCATATAACATACATATACACACCATTTCAATAATTACATACAAATAAAAAAGGCAACCATGGCCCTCACTTCAACATAATGCCACGCCTCTCTCCCATTTTGTTTTGAAGAATTGTTCTCTCTTCTTTCTCCTCACTTTTGAAGATCAATTATCATTCCTTCAAGCTTGACGTGTGCTTCTCGTCTTCCTCTACAACCTGCATTATCATTTTGGTTGTAAGTTTTAATACAAGAAAGGCAAGTACAAAGCTTTCATTGATGCAATTTTCAAGTTATGTACTTGTGTGTTGATTTATGATGATGAATTGTTAAAGCAATTTTGATGCTTAAGTTACTGTTTTAAAGACATGAATTATACTGGTTTTAAAGATAATTATTCATGAACTTTGCAGCCTAAATCGAAATGATCATAAGTTGTACATCTTAGGCCTAAAAGAGATGAACTTTGGGTTGTAGAAGGGTGTTTTGATTTTCTTAGATTTCATTGATCTTCAAAATTCGAAGTGCTAAATCTTTTCAAGGCTGGTCACAGCCTAGGGTCATATCATGAAGAGCTTTTGGGTCTGAGAGATGTGGTGAGAGTTCATATCAAAAGATTTTTGGATGATAGTTGCATGTGTTGGTTAAAAATGAGTTTGAAGAGAGTGAGTCTAACATAGCTTAGGTGATGGTCCAGAAAGGTTGGGATGAAGTCTAGGGGACATACTTGAGTTGTACTAGGGTCTGATCATGTGCTGAAGTCGAAAGGAGTGAGAGCTTTTGAAGTAGTATACTAGTTTTTCCCAGATTTTCTTCTGTGTAAGTACAGTAAACTTGTTGACGTCGGTTTAGTCATTCCTTGACTCTTTTCTAAAGAAAGGTTGTTCCAGTAGCTAGCCCAACGAGTTAGGGTCATGTGGGTCCAAATTTGTGGTGATTTGGTTTGGAAATGGATTTTTAATGATTTTTACGTTTCGTTGCGTAGAGTGAATCTTTTCGGGGCAGTTTCGAGAAAGTTGAGGAAAATGAGTCTTAGGGGCTGCCAAAATTCATGAATGATTATATTTGATGTTTTAAGCATGTTATGAACTGATTTTAAGCATTTGTGGAACTTATGAGATTTTTTGAACATTTTATGAAATTTAAATGTCTAGAAAATAATTTTTAGCATGTTTGACTATATAAAGTGCAAATGTCACTTTTGAAGTATTTATGAACAGAATTTTTATGGCTTTTAAACATGTTTAAGATGCATAAAACTTATATTTCTAGGCTCGGGTTGGTTGTGATGAGATTTGGACTTGTCCGGTGACTCGTTGAGACCTTCGGGTGTCCGAGTATTCCGTTGAGAAGCTTAGGACGATCTGGATCAATCTTGGCTAAAAACCATATTTATTTCAAATGTATCACAAGCATGTTTACGGGCAGCAAGCTTTTTAAATTGAAATGATGAGTTTTATGATAATTTATAGCATGATATTTGACGTTTGATGTTTTAAATGAAAAGAAGAAAAAATGTTTTGAGGAATGTGAGTTGTTGTGACCAAGACGTAGAGGAATATGGTGACTACGGCGCATGAGGTCCGTAGAGCCATATTAGAGGGGGCTAGTGACTACGGCGCATAAGGTCCGTAGAGCTATTCCAGCCTAGTACTATGGTTTATAGCTTGATCAAGCGAACAGAGGGGTCGCAGCAATGAACAACTTCACTTAAATGTTTTGAGGATATATGTTATTCATGCCTTGAAATATAATGGATGTTTTGAAGTTAAATGTTTATTTAAATGCGCTTTATTGTTGAGGTTTGAAGTAAATGTTAATGTTTAAAGTTTATTTAAGTTATTAAGGTGATGTTTAAAACGTATTTTAAATATGACTACTTTTGATGCATGAGCATGTGTTAGACTTTTTATGAGGTTATTTCCTATGTCTGAATTTTTTAAAAGGAAATATTTTGAGAAAAATGTTTTCTTATGCATAGATAGTTTGAGAAAATTATTTGAAGTACAAATATTTTATGCATGTGCATGTATTATATATGTTATTCATGCCTTGAAATATAATGGATGTTTTGAAGTTAAATGTTTATTTAAATGCGCTTTATTGTTGAGGTTTGAAGTAAATGTTAATGTTTAAAGTTTATTTAAGTTATTAAGGTGATGTTTAAAACGTATTTTAAATATGACTACTTTTGATGCATGAGCATGTGTTAGACTTTTTATGAGGTTATTTCCTATGTCTGAATTTTTTAAAAGGAAATATTTTGAGAAAAATGTTTTCTTATGCATAGATAGTTTGAGAAAATTATTTGAAGTACAAATATTTTATGCATGTGCATGTATTATGTAGTATTCGGTATTAACAAGTTTTGTACTTGTTGAGTCTTTACACTCACTATACTTGAATTGTGCAGATGAAACTGAGACCGAGATCGATGGACAAGACCTCTGAGTGGACTGCAGTCTGGCGCACATACCCAGCGACCTATTAGTTCCCGCACAAGTTTTTCAGTGTTATAGTTTATGTTAAGATATGTTATGTTCTGGATGCATTGTTGAGATTGAGGGTTTATATTTTCATGTTTAAAACCAAATATTTCTTTTCATCAGTGAGTTTTATTTTTTAGAAATTTGACATGAACATAATCGTTGAATAGTTTTACTATATAAAAAAAAATATTCCGCATTTATTTTATTAGAAAATAAGAGTAGAGTTTGGGACGTATCATTTGGTATCAGAGCAAGGTTCTGGTTTGGGTTGTGCCTGCAGCAGACTGTAAGAAACTCAGGGAGTCGCGCCTTAAAGTCTCTAAGTCTTAGTATTTGACTGCTTAAGATACTAGTTTATTTTATTATTAATTGAGGTTTATTACATCGAGGTATTGATGTGTTTATATTATGAGACTACACATTTGAATACTTATATTTTCTTGAGGCATGTTGAAATTAAGTAGTGAAATTTGTTACAAACCCCAGTTGTCTACTAGACGCAAGCCTCGTCAGGTGAAGACAATCGATATTGAGACCTTAGACTGATTTGGATTCAAGAAGACATTCTATTTACTTCACGCAAGATGTTAAGACGAGATTGAAGAGGGAGTTTACGAATCTCCACCAAGGAGACATGACCATGGAGGAGTACGTCAAGAAATTCGACAAGGATTATCACTCCTCGCCTCTGATAGTTAATGATCCTGCAGAGAAGCTGCAGTACTTTTTGGATGATTTGAGCCTTCCATCCACCAAGATGTATTGATGACGGATCCGACAGATTTCACTGTCGCGTTAAAGAGAGCCTTCAGATCGAAGAAAGCACTGAAAGACATAAGATTTGAGGTGCAAAGGAAGAGGCCATTTCAGCAGCCTCAGCATCAGGCACAGATCAAGAGCCCATTCACTGGACAGCAAGTCAGCAATCAGGACAAGGAGCTTCGAGGCTGATGGCAAAGACCGCTATAACAGGAAAACCTCTGAACAAACAAACTCCAAAGCCAGGAGTTCTAACAGAGAGACCAACTTGCTCGAACTGTGATCGACAGCACGCTGGAAAATGCTTAAAGGGAACTGTAGTGTGCTACAATTGCAAGCAGTCGGGACACACGTCTTACAAGTGTCCCCAAGCGAAGCAGTCTGCTACTGGAAGAATCTTTGTGATGCAAGAAGAATAAGTTGATCCAGACACTACTCTAAATTCAGGTAGAGTAGATATTTGAGGAGTAGCCACAAAGTACTAATTGATTCAAAAGCAATGCACTCCTTTAACTCGAAGAAGTTTGTCAGACGGATGGATATATCTCATGAAGGATGGATGCACCTCATTTCTAGTAGTATTACGGTAGCTACTACTATACCAAAGGCCAATGCTCTTTATGAAGAAGAAGATGGTAGTATGCGACTATGCATTGACTACAGGGAGCTTAACACGGTGACAATCAAGAAAAAGTACCCATTGCCTTGAGTTAATGATCTTTTGATCAGCTGCAAGGAGCTTCAACATTCTCTAAGTTAGATTTTCGCTCAGACTACCACCAGTTGAAGGTAAGAGAGGCAGACGTACATAAGAGGACGTTCAGGAGTCGATAGGGTCACTATGAATTTTTAGTGATGCCTTTTGAATTAACTAATGCGTCAACAATTTTTATTGACCTCATGAATTGGGTATTCCAACCGTATCTAGATAAATTTATAATTGTTTTCATTGATGACATCCTCATCTGGAGCAAGGAGGATCACAGTCAGCACCTACAGACAGCTTTTGGAGTACTAAGAGATAGGAAGTTGGTTGCAAAACAATTTAGAAAGTGTGAAATTTTTGGTTGGAAAAAGTGAAGTTCCTCGGACACATCATTTCTAGCAGAGGAGTAGTGGTTGATTCATACAAAATAGAAGATGTTAAGGAATGGGCAATACCAAAGAACGCCTCTAAAATCTGTAGATTCCTTGGACTAGTAGGGTGTTACCGGGAGTTCATCAAGGAATTTTCATCCATTTTTTTTACACATAACAATGTTGACAAAGAATAACGCTAAGTACGTTTGGAGCTTAGAATGTTAGAGCAGTTTTGATACTTTGAAGGAAGCTCTCATATCAGCGCCTGTCTTAGCTATCCCACCAAGGCAACGAGATTCATGATCTACATAGATGCCTCTAAGCTATGCCAAGGCGCAGTGCCGATACAAGACAACCGAGTTATAGATTACACCTCCAGACAACTGAAAAGGCACGAGATGAACTATCCGACATATGATTTGAAGTTACTAACGGTAGTTTTTGTACTCAAGATTTGGAGGCACTACCTATAGTGAGAGAAGTGCAAATATTCACAGAATAATACAGCGAGAGATACAAAGTTGGACTAGATGTTTATGTAGTACGAAGAACATTTCGATGAATTTCATTATGCAAATGCCGAGAATTAACAAGGGGTTAAACTTTATATGGGTGATTGTGGACAGACTCACCAAGTCGGCACATTGCCTGCCGGTGAAAACCACTTTCACAATGTTACATTACATATAGCAGTATATTCGCGTGATTTCAAGAACAACAATTCGACATGGTAGTACAAAAAAAAAGTGTGTTTTTATTATTCACGATTTATCATTATTACAATGAAAAGTAACGGATAAACAATCATTACAAGTATGGCTCTAAAGAACGGAAAAGTGTGAGGCGGATACTCGCTGATAAAGACAATGACAGTGAGAATAATGACCAAAATACTACTAAAAATTACTCCCGGAGGAATCATCTTCTTCTTCCCTCTGTTATCAAAGCAGAAGGGTTGTGAAGAAAAAGTTTGATGGAGGAGAGTAATTGTGGGATGAATAAATGGCTAGAGAATAACATATTTATAGGAGAAAACAATTGAACCGTTTGTACCCGTTACCGATGTGGGACAAAAATGACCAGGAAAGGGAAAAGGACCCGCAACACCGATGACCGGTAACCACAATGGTCTCGTAAGTAGACTGAATACTGTGGCAAATCAGAAAACAAGGGTCCTATAGGTAGCCAGGTAGCAGCCAGTTCAAAGTAGACACCAAGAGGCTGCAAGAGCAGAGGCGAGACAGACAAAACGGAAGGACCACATTCTCTATGATGCAATATGCTGAATTCTACCGAGAGATTATCAGGCTACATGAAATTCCAGTCACTATTGTATCGGACATAGATGCTAGGTTCACGTCAGTGTTTTGGAGGAGTCTTCATTCTTCGCTGAGTACGAAGTTACATTTAAGCATGGCATTTCAACCCAGACCGATTGACAGACAGGGAGGGTGAACCAGACGCTAGAGGATTTGCTGCATGTTTGTGCAATTGACTTTCAAGGAAGCTGGAATTCACAACTGGAGATCACGTTTTGTGAAGGTTGCATCTATGACAGGTGTGATGAGATTTGACAAGAAAAGAAAGCTAGCGCCAAGATTCACAGGATCGTTCGAATTCTTGGACAATGTATGAACATTAGTCTACCGTATACCATTACCACCCAACCTAGCAGCGGTGCACAACATTTTGCTACACCTCTATGCTTAGGAGGAAATATGTGCCAAATCACTCGCATGTGCTGAGTGTAGAGTCGCTTCGGCTTACGCCGTAGATAACTTTCAAGGAGCGAATACATCGGGGCTTAAGCAGGCAGGTTGGGAAGCTACGTAACATGGTTGTTCCAGTGGTTAAGGTTCAGTGGCTGAACTATTTGGAAGAGGTATCTAATAGAGAGGTAGAAGTAGACATCATGCAGTGATGTACAAAGCTCTTGGATAAGCAATCGAATTTCGAGGACGAAATTCTTGTAAAAGGGAGAACTATTTGGAAGAGGTATCTAATAGAGAGGTAGAAGTAGACATCATGCAGTGATGTACAAAGCTCTTGGATAAGCAATCGAATTTCGAGGACGAAATTCTTGTAAAAGGGAGAGTATTGTAACGCCCAGAAATTTTCTACTCAAATGGCATGCCTTGTTATTTTATTTAATTTTATGTTTTAGGTTATATGAATTGTTTAATTATTTGTTTACGAGTTTTCGTTTAAATTTGTGCTTAGATGATGCGAGGCCGGAAAGGAGACGATGGAAAAAAAAAACCAAGTTAAGAATGTTTTCTATAAAATCAATTCTTGAGAGCAATCCTATATTTTGAAATATTTTAGGGAAGACTGTAGGACTGAGCGCTTGCCGCTTTACCAAAAGCTATAGCTGGTGGTAATGGTGCAACTCCAATCTTTTAAACCGTATAGCAACACAAGCGCCACGTTTCGATCGCTCTACCTAGCAGGGGCAATTATTGCACCTAAAAATCCCCCTCCCAATAATTGCACTCCTTGCAATCAATGGGAATCAAACCCGTGACCTTGGCTCTGATACCAATTGTAGGACTGAGCGCTTGCCGCTTTACCAAAAGCTATAGCTGGTGGTAATGGTTCAACTCCAATATTTTAAACCGTATAGCAACACAAGCGCCACGTTTCGATCGCTCTACCTAGCAGGGGCAATTATTGCACCTCAACAAAGACAAATTGTAGAAATCCATTTTCAATTTAGCAAAGGAGGAAGGAAGTATCATTTTGGTTGTAAGTTTTAATACAAGAAAGGCAAGTACAAAGCTTTCATTGATGCAATTTTCAAGTTATGTACTTGTGTGTTGATTTATGATGATGAATTGTTAAAGCTATTTTGATGCTTAAGTTACTGTTTTAAAGACATGAATTATACTGGTTTTAAAGATAATTATTCATGAACTTTGCAGCCTAAATCGAAATGATCATAAGTTGTACATCTTAGGCCTAAAAGAGATGAACTTTGGGTTGTAGAAGGGTGTTTTGATTTTCTTAGATTTCTTTGATCTTCAAAAATTCGAAGTGCTAAATATTTTCATGGTTGGTAACAGCCTAGGGTCAATGAATGAAGAGCTTTGCAGTCTAAGAGAGGTGGTGAGAGTCTGGATTTAAAGGTTTTGGGTGATAGTTGCATGTGTTGGTTAAAAATGAGTTTGATGAGAGTGAGTCTAGCATAGCTTAGGTGATGGTCCAGAAAGGTTGGGATGAAGTCTAGGGGACATACTTGAGTTGTACTAGGGTCTGATCATGTGCTGAAGTCGAAAGGAGTGAGAGCTTTTGAAGTAGTATACTAGTTTTTCCCAGATTTTCTTCTGTGTAAGTACAGTAAACTTGTTGACGTCGGTTTAGTCATTCCTTGACTCTTTTCTAAATTCGGTTTGTTCCAGTAGCTAGCCCAACGAGTTAGGGTCATGTGGGTCCAAATTTGGGGTGATTTGGTTTGGAAATGGATTTTTAATGATTTTTACGTTTTGTTGCGTAGAGTGAATCCTTTCGGGGCAGTTTCGGGAAAGTTGAGGAAAATGAGTCTTAGGGGCTGCCAAAATTCATGAATGATTATATTTGATGTTTTAAGCATGTTATGAACTGATTTTAAGCATTTGTGGAACTTATGAGATTTTTTGAACATTTTATGAAATTTAAATGTCTAGAAAATAATTATTTAGCATGTTTGACTATATAAAGTGCAAATGTCACTTTTGAAGTATTTATGAACAAAATTTTTATGGCTTTTAAACATGTTTAAGATGCATAAAACTTATATTTCTAGGCTCGGGTTGGTTGTGATGAGATTTGGACTTGTCCGGTGACTCGTTGAGACCTTCGGGTGTCCGAGTATTCCGTTGAGAAGCTTAGGACGATCTGGATCAATCTTGGCTAAAAACCATATTTATTTCAAATGTATCACAAGCATGTTTACGGGCAGCAAGCTTTTTAAATTGAAATGATGAGTTTTATGATAATTTATAGCATGATATTTGACGTTTGATGTTTTAAATGAAAAGAAGAAAAAATGTTTTGAGGAATGTGAGTTGTTGTGACCAAGACGTAGAGGAATATGGTGACTACGGCACATGAGGTCCGTAGAGCCATATTAGAGGGGGCTAGTGACTACGGCGCATAAGGTCCATAGAGCTATTCCAGCCTAGTACTATGGTTTATAGCTTGATCAAGCGAACAGAGGGGTCGCAGCAATGAACAAACTTCACTTAAATGTTTTGAGGATATATGTTATTCATGCCTTGAAGTATAATGGATGTTTTGAAGTTAAATGTTTATTTAAATGCGCTTTATTGTTGAGGTTTGAAGTAAATGTTAATGTTTAAAGTTTATTTAAGTTATTAAGGTGAGGTTTAAAGCGTATTTTAAATATGGCTACTTTTGATGCATGAGCATGTGTTAGAAAAATCTTTTATGAGGTTATTTCCTATGTCTGAATTTTTTAAAAGGAAATGTTTTGAGAAAAATGTTTTCTTATGCATAGATAGTTTGAGAAAATTATTTGAAGTACAAATTATTTATGCATGTGCATGTATTATGTAGTATTCGGTATTAACAAGTTTTGTACTTGTTGAGTCTTTAGACTCAATATACTTGAATTGTGCAGATGAAACTGAGACCGAGATCGAGGGACAAGACCTCTGAGTGGACTGCAGTCTGGCGCACATACCCAGCGACCTATTAGTTTCCGCACAAGTTTTTCAGTGTTATAGTTTATGTTAAGATATGTTATGTTCTGGATGCATTGTTGAGATTGAGGGTTTATATTTTCATGTTTAAAACCAAATATTTCTTTTCATCAGTGAGTTTGATTTTTTAGAAATTTGACATGAACATAATCGTTGAATAGTTTTACTATATATATAAAAAAAATATTCCGCATTTATTTTATTAGAAAATAAGAGTAGAGTTTGGGACGTATCATATACGATTAGAGGCTTAAAGGAAAAGACCATTCCGGCCTTAGACCCATCAGCAACCGTTGACCAAGAGGCCGTTTCTGGGTCATCGAGGCAGCACGACTGTGAGGATTCAGATTTCTAATTAGTGATTAATCGGATTTTGAGTTAGATTAGTCACGAGAATTAAGAATGGAGATTGTTGGGATTTCGAATTTTAGTGAAATCTGATTTGGAATATTTAGATCTCTAGTTGGAATTGTCCAGATTTTAATTCGTGTGTATCGGGTGAGATCTGGTCGAGAAATGATGTGAATTGTTTGATTTTGTGAGAGATCTGTTTTCCAGTGTTAGCGTGTTTCTCGCGTTGTTTTTGGCTGAATGTTAATAGAGATCCTCGAAATGTTTCAGAGATCCGCAGCTTCTTGGGATTGGCCGGCTACTATAGACGTTTCATTGAGCAGTTTTCTTCGATAGCCAGGCCTATGACGCAGTTGACTCAGAAAGATAAGAGATTTGTTTGGACTGATGAGTGCGAGTACAGTTTTCAGACGTTGAAGGAGAAGTTGACTACTGCTCCTGTTTTGGCCCTACCGTCTGGCTCCGGAGGTTTTGTTGTGTGCTCCGATGCTTCTCTGAGTGGTTTAGGGTGTGTTTTGATGCAGAACGGGTACGTGATTGCGTATGCGTCTCGACAGTTGAAGCCTCACGAGACGAGGTACCCGGTTCATGATTTGGAGTTGGCTGCGATAGTGTTTGCCTTGAAGATTTGGCGGCATTATCTCTATGGTGAAGAATTCGTGGTGTACACCGACCACAAGAGCCTGAAATACATCTTCACGCAGTCGGATTTGAATATGAGGCAGCGACGCTGGATGGAATTGCTTAAGGATTTCGATTGTGAGATTCAGTATCAGCCTGGGCGAGTGAACTTGGTAGCAGATGCTCTAAGTCGAAAGACCCAGCCTGAGATGTTAGCATCCTTGAGTATTTCGAAAGTTCATGAGGAGTTGAGTACTTCTGGTTGGCGATTTCAGCCGGGTGATCAGTATTTCTTCGTTTCGTCCCTTCAGGTGGAACCGCAGATTGTGATGGACATCAGGGAGGCGCAGAGGACCGACCCCTATATCCATGAGTTGAGGATTAAGGCGCAGTCGGGTCAGACTGATGATTTCTCTGTTGCTTCAGATGGATGTTTGAGATTCAGAGGGAGATTAGTAGTTCCGAACCTGATTGATTTGAAGGAGACACTCATGAATGAAGCACATTGTAGTCGGTACAGTGTGCATCCAGGCGAGCGAAAGATGTACCATGCCTTGAAGTCTCACTACTGGTGGACAGGCATGAAGAGCGACATTTCTGCATTTGTTGCTAGATGTCTGAATTGCCAGCAGGTCAAGGCTGAGAGGATGAGACCTGGTGGATTACTTCAGAGTTTGGAGGTGCCCCAATGGAATTGGGAGCACATCGCCATGGATTTTGTGACCCATCTACCTCGATCGAGTAGGGGATGTGATGCGATTTGGGTTGTGATTGATAGACTTTCGAAGTCAGCCCATTTCATTCCCTATGATGTGAGGTGTTCGATGAAAAAGATGGCGAAGCGTTTCGTAAAGCATCGTAAGATTTGGATAAATGGTGTCGTTCTGGAGAGATCTGGTTGTCGAGAATAGCGTGAGAAACGAATGCGTTTTCTGTTGAAATTCAGATCTCATGACGTAAGCAGATCTGTTGATAGAAGCGTGTAGTATTTATGCTAGAGTTGCGCGGCAGATCTGATGACGTAAGCAAGTCTGCTGGTGACGTAAGAAGATCTAGTGCCTAGTGAAAGCTGTTCGAATTTGAGAAGCTAGAGCGCGACAGATCTGGTGACGTAAGCAGGTCTTATGGTGACGTAAGCAGATCTGTTGATAGAAGCGTGTAGTATTTATGCTAGAGTTGCGCGGCAGATCTGATGACGTAAGCAAGTCTGCTGGTGACGTAAGAAGATCTAGTGCCTATACGCCGTCGTTTTGGAGTTGCGCTCGGGCGTGAGATCTGTTGCTTTTAGCGCTAAGATCTGTTTTGCTCATGCGACGTCGTTTTGTGCTTATACGCTGTACGTTGGTTTGCTTTTGCATTGTGCGAGATCTGTTGGGCGATTTTTGAGTTGTAGATGTCTGTTTTTGTCGGTGTTGGACTTGTTTGGTAGCTTTTGGAGCAGAGGATATTTATATAAGTGTTGAGTTACACTTAGAGCATTCCAGACCTGATATTTCTTATCCTCAAACTCGAAACCCTCGATTTTTAGCTACTGTTCACCGTCACTTTCAATCGCCATTTTCCGTTGATTCCGACCTCCGTTTTGCGAGTTCTTGGTAGCGTTGGAAACCTCTTGAGTAGACCTTTCTTTTCCTACCAATCTTGGAGGTTGTGTTGAGCTGGAACGAGAACGCGAAGCTGCTGAGTTGAGCAGTAGGTTGCGCCGTGCGTTTCCATTCTTTGGGTGAGTATTCTTCGTTTTGGGAACCTTTTCTCTTTCTGTTAGTACCTGCGTAGCTGAATGGAACTTGCGTAGTGTTCTGGCCGTAAGTCTTAGAGAACGCAGGTTCAGATTTGTGCTTGAGTTGAGTTAATTCTTGGGACTTTGAACAGATTAAGCTTCCAGGAACTTTCTGCCGTAAATTTCGAAGTAGGAGGAACCTGTTTCGCTGGCCGTGAGTTTCTTCCATTTCCAATTCGATCAGTGAGGTAGAATTTGTGGAATTAAGGTACGGTTGAGCAGCCCTTAGCAGTTGGAGCATGAACATGTCTATTTTTCGATGTTGTGAATTTGGCTGCTGTGAATTACGTGAATCAGTATGTTGAATGATTGAGTTACATTCTGTTTTACGTATTGTACATTGTATGCATTGAGCATTGATATTGATTGGCATCATGCATACATATTGAGCCTGAATTGACAGATTTGATAACCTGATTGGGTGCCACGTTGTGACTGGCCGACTGTTGAGTCGTGCCCGAAAAGTCCAACGCTATCGTCGGAGTGGTGACTACCGGATTCGAGTGTCTACCACCGAGCTGTGATGGGCTGACGGGCCCCGATGATCACGGACCGATGATTTCCTGGTTGATAGACCGTGGTATAGAGGCTGATTTGAGTTGCCAGTTGATAGACTGGTCTAGCTATCCGACTTTTTGATAGCCCTCATGCATTCATAGCATTGATTATAGCTTGTTGTATGTTTTCTGCTTTGATAGCTCTTCGTACTGAGGCTTGACCTCGTATTTTCTTTTCCTGCTTTTGTTGTTTGGGTCTGTGTTACCCATTTGCAGGAGTTTCAGGTAACCAAGCTGGACCGAGTGGAAGTTCAGTTGGTCGATCCCCGCATCCCTGAGTCCCAGTTTACTTATGATATGTATTGAACCGGGGGATGCCCCGTGTTTTATTGTATTTGGGGGATCTGTATTTTGAATTGATTTATGTGGTTACTTGCTGTATCGAGTTGAGTAAACTTCTATTTTGAATATCGAATATTTTGAATGAATGATTTGAAGTTCAGGCCTTTGTATTTTGAAAAATTTTTAAGCCCCGATTTTAAGCTTCCATAATTATACGCTTATTATGTGTTAATTGTTGGTAATTAGCACGGGGCCTGACAACGACCATGGTTAGAATAAATTCGTTTGAAAAGCTACTCCTTTTTGCATGTTGGTAACTCTCATACTTATCAGAGACATCGGGGATGTTAGAGTAGGTGCCCAACTAGCCAACTTGTGGCATGTGGTTCTTGTTGACTCTATGTAAAACGGTCTTTATTTATGAAGTTCACATTCTTTTATGGCATTATTTATCTGTTAGAGTAGATGCCCAATTAGCCAACCTGTGGCGTGTGGGTTTATAGACTCTTGTATATGACAATCTTTATATATGATATTTGCATTTATTTATGGCGTTCTTTAATTTCATTGTGTTGTATGATGATTAACAATTGCGTTGAGTAAAGACCTAGAATGCACTATAGTGTATGTTAGATGTGATAGTGGGTATGACGACTATCATGAAACACATCTAATAGTCACTGTGTATTCTGAATTAGTTCATAGTCAATTGGGCATTGTGTTGTATGATGATTAACAATTGCGTTGAGTAAAGACCTAGAATGCACTATTAGTGTATGTTAGATGTGATAGTGGGTATGACGACTATCATGAAACACATCTAATAGTCACTGTGTATTCTGAATTAGTTCATAGTCAATTGGGCCGTCAAAATGAGGATAAGGCCGCCCGAGCTTGAGACTAGTATCTGCGATACGAAGTACCATGTTTCATTGGTAGGGAACATTGTGATGTTCTGAGCATACAGATAGATAGTGACCTGGTGATCTATCGAACTACCCTCGTTCTGACTTTCCAAGTGGTTACCATTTGTCGGGTGGATAAGTTCGAGGTCTTGGTTGTACTGATTAGTCCTCACTACTCGAAACGACATTGAGGCTCTACATGATAGGCGCCTCACTTTGACCCGTTTGCCGACTCACTTGGGGTCGTTAGGCGGCGAGATTGGGTGAGGACCCGATGCATGTAGGAGTCGATGCATCGTTGTCGAGGATTCACCGCTCGTAGACATGCGTGGATATCCTATGCTATCTGAGGGGATAATAGTGTATAAATCTCTGGCCAGAGTACTATAAGTGTTTTAGGTAAATGGGTTTACGTAGTTACACTCGCGATGTCACTATTCGATCTCCAAGATGTATGCATAGCTATCGGATCTATAACGACTCTCGATTTACCAATGGTCGTTGATCTGATCGGGATATATGGATTGAAAGGACCGTACTGTACGCTAACCACGACCAACTGGTTCTTGCAGGCACTATCAGTGATACCTAGGGGATCATGGGGCGATTTTGCTAGACGCTCTTACCATGATCCGATGGGCAAGTCCGAAATTGTGATTCCTGAGCCACAATGGTTGTGGGCCCATGGCTAGCTGTATCCCTGAACCATTGAGGGTCACACAAGTACTGGATTCGAGATTCCCGCACGGACTGAGCTCAATGTGTTGAGCATAGGATTAGGATTTTAGGGAGTGCGACTTTCTGAAAGTCAACAGGGGTCAAATCGTGATTTCCCGCTGTTGAGGGGCAAAACGGTCATTTTGCATATTTAGGGTTAGATGATCTGAAAAATTGTTTTTCATATCATAATATTCAGTTTTTGAAACTGAGTTGATCGGTCCGATCTGATCGGCGATCGGAGTTACGATGAAGTCGCAGCGATGGATATCGTCATTTGGACCCGAGCCCGTTGCCGGTCCAAGTCCATTGCTAGTCTATTTAATTAGACTTAAGAGCTTTATTGTAACTAAGTAATTCAGATTACACACACCCTAACCCTAGTCTCCATCACTAAAATCCGCCCCCCCTCCTCCACAAAACCACACGCACGGCTGCCGCTTGTCGCCGCCGCCGCCGCCTCCCTCACCGGAATTTTTTTCGGCCAACCTTTCAAGGAGAATCCGTCCGCACTGATCTCGTCAGGCCTTCTAGTGCAGGCTGACGAAGGAGTCTCTCTTCCGGTCGTGGACCTGATTGACGAATCTACAGCCGCCTACCGTGAAGAGCCGGTCTTCTCGTAATTCCGGTTGGAGCCAGGCGCAAGTCGCCAGCAAGGTAACTGACTAAACGCCCTATGAATGGTTCATAGTTTGTAGTAGTTTTTAATTGTATTGAACGTTTCCCGGCCTAATTTTATTCTTCCGCTGCATCGTCGGGAGACGGCATCCGGATCCGCCACAGTTCCCCAACATTATCTTCATTATTATGATTACAATTGTTGGATAAAGACCTTGAATGCACTATAGTGTATGTTAGATGTGATAGTGGATTTGATGGCTATCATGAAACACATCTAATAGTCATTGTGTATTCTAAACCTGTTCCTAGTCGATTGGGCCGTCCAAAAAAGAGGATAAGGACCATCCGAGCTTGAGACTAGCATCTGCGATGCGAAGTACTACGTTTGATTGGTAGGGAACATAGAGATGTTCTGAGCATGCAGATGGATAATGACCAGGTGATCTATCGAACTACTCTCGTTCGGACTTTTCAAGTGGTTACCATTTGTCGAGTGGATTAAGTCCGAGGTCTTGGTTGTACATATTAGTCCTTATTACTCAAAACATCATTGAGACTCTACATGATATGTGCCTCACTTTGACCCGTTTACCGACTCAGTTGGGGTCATCAGGTGGCGGGGTTGGGTGAGGTCCCGATGCATGTAGGAGTCGATGATTCGTTGTCGAGGATTCACCGCTCGCCCTTGTGCGTGGATATCCTATGCTATCTGAGGAGATAATAGTGTGACAAGTATCTGAACAGAGTACTAGATGTGTTTTAGGTAAATGGGTTTACCTAGTAACACCTGCGATATCACTATTTGATCTCCAAGATGTATGCATGGTTATTGGATCTCTAGCGACTCTCGATTTATCAATGGTCGTTGATCTGATCGAGATATTTGAATTGAAAGGACCGTACTGTACACTAACCATGACCGACTGGTTCTTGCAGACACTATCAGTGATACCTAGGGATCATGGGGCGATGTTTCTAGACGCTTTACTATGATTCGATGGATAAGTCCGAAAATGTGTTTTCGGAGTCACAAATATTGTGAGCCCACAGCTAGTTGTATCCCTGAACCATTGAGGGTCATACAAGTACTGGTTTCCAATTCTCGTATGGATATGGTAATCAAAGTGTTGCGTATAGTAGGAGGAAGGTTGGGAGTATGACTTCCTAAAAGTAGCTAAGGGAGTAGGACTTCCATATTTAGCTAATGAGAGTCCTGTCATATATAGATTTAGTGGTCCGAAAATTTGATTTTGCATCATAATGATCAGTTTTGTTAACTGAGAACATCAGTGATATCTGATCATCGATCGGGATTATGATGAGACCAAAATCGAGGGAGTCAAAACGAATGTTCACAGTTTTACTTGAACCGAATGTTCACTTCGACTTGAACCGAATGTTCACTGTTTTGTTCAAATCAAACTCTATCCCTCAATCTATAAATATGGCAATAAGGAGACACTTTCAAAAGTGAAAAAGAAAAACACCAAAATCTATTCAGCAAACTCCTCCCCTCTCCCTTCCTCCCTCGCCGTCGCCATCGCGCATCGCCGCCGCCGCCGCCGGCCGCCGCCGCCGTCGGAATTCGTTCCGACCATCTCAGAGAGGAGATTCTGTCCGTGAAATTTTCATCGGTTTTCTAGTGCAAACTGATGAAGGAGTTGAGATTCTGGTCGTGGACTGGATTAGGCGTCGATCCAGCCATTCAACCATTGAAGTGCCAATTCCCTCGTGGAATTGGTCTGAGCCAGGCGCCTAGACACCATCAAGATACCTTCTGAATATTCTATGAATGTTTTGATTATTGTATAGGTGTATTGACCGTTTTCGGGCTCCAATTTTTAAATTCTTCCGCTGCGCCTCGGGAGCGGGATCCAGTGGCGAAGCTTTCTACATCTGGGAGACCATAGAATCAGCAGGATCTAAAGCATGGGGTCCCAGTGGAGAAACCCACCTATAAGACTTGCCGACGCCAGCATTCTGAAAAGTGCCTAATGCGAGCTGTAGTCTTTTTCAAGTGTAAATAGCTGGGACACTATCTTTCTAGTGCCCACAGTTAAAGCAGCCTAATACAAGGATAGTGTATGTGATGCAGACAGAGGAGGCTGACCCAGACACGATGCTGATCGCAGGTAACCTTATGTCTTACACCTCGAACTTTGAGAAATTGAGAAAGTAGACCTGTGATATTTCATGACTACTTTCAATTTAGGTTGTGAATAGTAAGATTATTGTTTGTGCATGCGTAATATCTAACGCGGGTATGGTGGTTGTGTAGGAGTAGCCACTAGAGCTCTATTCGATTCAGGTGCGACGCTCTCCTTTATTTTGGAGAAGTTTGTGCGATGGACGGGCATTGCTCGGGAGATTCTTCTCGAACAATTGCTAGTGATGATTCCATATGGAGAGGAGTTGCGTACAGCCAGCATCGTCCATAATCTAATGATGGTGCTGTAGGAATGCACAATATTTGCAGATTTGATCGTATTCCCGATGCCGGAGTTTCTCATGATGGACTGGTTGTCTGGATACCAAGCAGTAATTGACTTCCAGGACATGAAATTGTGACTTAGATGCCCTTGAGGGGAATCATTTGTTTTCACGACATCACAATGTAGGAGGAAGCCTCAACTCATATCATTCTTACAGGCGAGAAAGCTCATTGTTAGTGGTTGTCCGTATTTCTTAGCTAGCTTTTTGACGACTACCTTATCGGAGGGCCCGTCGCTGCCAGACGTGGATGTAGTGTGACAGTACGCCAATTTTTTCCTGAGTACATTGCTGGAGTTCTACCGGAGCGAGATGTGGAGTTTTCTATTGAGTTGCTGCTAGGTACTATGTCAATCTCTAAGGAACCATATCGTTTTGCTGCTACCGAGATGAAAGAGTTGAAGGAGAAGATTCAGGAGCTGCTACAAGGGGTTCATTCGCACTAGTGTTTCCCCATGAGGTGCACCTATACTTTTTGTGATGAAGAAGGATGGTAGCATGCGACTCTGTATTGATTACAGAGAGTTGAACGCAGTGACTGTCAAGAATAAGTACCCTGTTAGAGTAGATGCCCAACTAGCCAACTTGTGGCGTGTGGGTTCATAGACTCTTGTATGAAAAGATCTTTATATATGATATTCACATTTATTTATGGCGTTCTTTACTTTCATTGTGTTGTATGATGATTAACAATTGCGTTGAGTAAAGACCTAGAATGCACAATAGTGTATGTTAGATGTGATAGTGGGTATGACGGCTATCATGAAACACATCTAATAGTCACTGTGTATTCTGAACACGTTTCTAGTCGATTGGGCCGTCAAAATGAGAATAAGACCGCCCGAGCTCGATACTATTATCTGCGATGTGAAGTACCATGTTTCATTGGTAGGGAACATTGTGATGTTCTGAGCATGCAGATAGATAGTGACCTGGTGATCTATCGAACTACCCTCGTTCGGACTTTCTAAGTGGTTACCATTTGTCGAGTGGATAAGTCCGAGGTCTTGGTTGTACTGATTAGTCCTCACGACTCGAAACGTCATTGAGACTCTACATGATAGGCGTCTAACTTTGACCCGTTTTCCGACTCACTTGGGGTCATTAGGCGGCGGGATTGGGTGAGACCCCGATGCATGTAGGAGTCGATGCATCGTTGTCGAGGATTCACCGCTCGCAGACATCCGTGGATATCCTATGCTATCTGAGGGAATAATAGTGTTTAAATCTCTGGCTAGAGTACTAGAAGTGTTTTAGGTAAATGGATTTACCTAGTTACACTCGCGATGTCACTATTCGATCTCCAAGATGTATGCATAGCTAACGGATCTATAGCGACTCTCGATTTACCAATGATCGTTGATCTGATCGGGATATATGGATTGAAAGGACCGTACTGTACGCTAACCACGATCAACTGGTTCTTGCAGGCACTATCAGTGATACCTAGGGGATCATGGGGCGATGTTGCTAGACGCTCTTACCATGATCCGATGGGCAAGTCCGGAATTGTGATTCCGGAGCCACAATGGTTGTGGGCCCACTGCTAGCTGTATCCCTGAACCATTGAGGGTCACACAAGTACTGGATTCAAGATTCCCGCACGGATACTGAGCTCAATGTGTTGAGCATAGGAGGAGGATTTTAGGGAGTGCGACTTCCTGAAAGTCAACAGGGGTCAAATCGTGATTTCCCGCTGTTGAGGGGCAAAACGGTCATTTTGCATATTTAGGGTTAGATGATCTGAAAAATTGTTTTTCATATCATAATATTCAATTTTGGAAACTGAGTCGATCGGTCTGATCGGATCGGCGATCGGAGTTACGATGAAGTCACAGTGATGGATATCGTCATTTGGACCCGGGCCCGTTGGGCCGGTCCAAGTCCATTGCTAGTTCGGTCATTTTGCATATTTAGGGTTAGATGATCTGAAAAATTGTTTTTCATATCATAATATTCAATTTTGGAAACTGAGTCGATCGGTCTGATCGGATCGGCGATCGGAGTTACGATGAAGTCACAGTGATGGATATCGTCATTTGGACCCGGGCCCGTTGGGCCGGTCCAATCCATTGCTAGTCTATTTAATTAGACTTAAGGGCTTTATTGTAACTAAGTAATTTAGATTACACACACCCTAACCCTACACTAAACTCTCGGCCGCCCCCTTCTCTCCCAAAAGCCACCGTCGCCGCCGGCCTCCACCGCCGCCACCGCCGCCGCCGCTAATTGATCGGACTTGCTCCGATCAGTTTTTCGAGGAGAATCCGTCCGTGCTGATCTCGTCAGGCCTTATAGTGCAGGCTGACGAAGGAGTCTCCCTTCCGGTCATGGACCTGATTGACGAATCTACAGCCGCCTACCGTGAAGAGCCGGTCTTCTTGTAATCCCGGTTGGAGCCAGGTGCAAGTCTCTAGCAAGGTAACTGACTAAACGACCTATGAATGGTTCATAGTTTGCAGTAGTTTTTTAATTGTATTGAACGTTTCCCGGCCTAATTTTATACTTCCGCTGCCTCGCCAGGAGACGGGATCCGGATCCGCCACGGTTCCCCAACATACCCATTGCCTTGAGTGGAGGATCTCTTTGAACAGTTGCAGGGAGTTTCGATATTCTCCAGGATAGATCTTCGCTCTGGCTACCATCAGCTGAAGGTGAGAGAATCAGATGTGCATAAGATGACGTTTAGGACTCGCTATGCCGATATTCGATATCGGGCCGATTTTGAAATTTTGAGATTTTTGGGCCCAAAATTGTTTTGGCCCAATACGATGCAATTAAAATAGCAAAATGCTATTTTAATTGTAAAATATGATTTTATAATGAAATATGATTTTGTTGATTAAAATTTGATTTTATCGACAAAATACGATTTTATTATAAAATGCGATTTTATGATTAAAATATGATTTTGCGATAAATAATTTGATTATTTAATTTATGCATGTTAATTAGATTATCTGCATGATTGGGATGATCGAGAGCCATGCCCCAATGTGTTAGGTGTATACGATAGGTTTTTTATGATTTCGGTTTGTAAATATTGTTGATTATCATTTTATAAAAGTGGGTCTGTTTGTGGCCCGTTCCCACCCCTTAAAATGTATCCCTTATTTGTCATGGAAATTTATTGTAAATTACTAGACTTAGTGGAGGACTTTTGAAGATGGTGGGTCCGATGACGATCAAAGATATTGAAGACCGAAGATCTCTAAAACCGGAAGCAAATGTAATAGGATTGCATATCACCTAGGATTGGACCTAGGTCCGTGATTGGCAACCACGGACCGCATAGCTCTCGCGATAGATCATCCCAATGTTTATATATGTGATATATAGTTAGTTGAATCCGCATGTTTTAAATATGATTTAAAATATACTGCATGAGATCAAATTTTCGAAAATAAAATCCCTCGTTTTAAATACGATTTAAAACTAATATCAAGATAAATGTTTATTCGATAAACTAAAGGGAATTTAAATTTGTTTAAATTATCCCTACCTTCCATCAACAATGGGTGTACGCCGATGCTACCCGTATACATGGCCCGGCTCATATTATTGAGGGGGTCATGTATGCCGGAAAGCTGTCCACGCCATTGACACTCGTTGTGAGTTCGGTTGGAACTCCCTTTAACGTTGGCTCATATTATTGGGGACGTTAAGGGGACCGTCCTTCACGACTCAACGTGTACCCACTAAAGAAACTTGCTTTCTCAATTTCATTAGAGGGTGGTGAAATCGTTAAAATAGTGGGAGGGTAATTCATAAAACTTAACGACCTTGTTTTATGTCTTAGCGATTATTTTATATATAGTTAGTGATGATTGTCTGTTTTCTTTCAGTATTACTGCTTATAAAATGTCTTCGTTCAAAAACCCACTCGCTGCTATACTGGATAGCAACAAGTTCACCGGTCTGAACTTCCAAGACTGGCTCCGCAACCTCAACCTTGTGTTGGATTCGGAGAAACTTCTTTATACGATAGAGAAGTGCCCTCCGAAGGAAGCCCCTGCCGATATCAGCCCTGAGGAGCTGGTTACGCTTAAACAATGGTGGGACGACGAGGTTAAGACTCGATGCTATGTGATGGCGTCGATGTCCAACGAAATGCAACGGCGCTTTGAGAAGACAAAGTATGCTGCTGACATACTTTTTCATCTCAAAGAACTGTACGCTTAAACAATGGTGGGACGACGAGGTTAAGACTCGATGCTATGTGATGGCGTCGATGTCCAACGAAATGCAACGGCGCTTTGAGAAGACGAAGTATGCTGTTGACATACTCTTTCATCTCAAAGAACTGTATGGGGAGAACTCTCGACATGAGAGATTCACGGCTGTCAAGGATCTTATGACGAGCCGCATGCGCGATGGGACTTCGGTCCGCGAGCATGGGGTTCGTATGATTGGGCTAGTTGAAAAGCTATCGGGCCTTGATATCACACTTCCACACGAGCTGTCTATGGATGTGCTTCTCCTCTCATTGCCTGCTGCATTCGACCCCTTTGTGGTCAACTTCAACATGAACAAGCTGGCAGCCACCCTTGAAAAGGTGGTTAACATGATTGTAGTGTTCGAAGGAACCATAAAGAAGGACAGGCCCGTCCTCCTCATGGGCTCTTCTTCCTCTGCGAAGAAAGGGCCCAGACGCAAGGGAAAGAAGCGTTCTGCCCCTGCGAAGGAGGAAAAGCCCACTAAGAATCCAAAGGCAAAGGCTTCCAAGCCGAACAAGTCTGAGGATGTTTGCCACCACTGCCACAGCCCTGGGCATTGGAGGAGGAACTTC
>KQ998232.1:7204-17833 GCA_001598015.1 Dorcoceras hygrometricum
GAAATAGAAAAATCGAAGGAGTTCATTCACCCCCCCCCCCCTTCTGAACTCCTATTTACTTAGTGATCCTATTTCTGGGACCATCACCCACTCACTTAAGCTTCGTTTAAAGTGAACTCCTAGCCACCAAATACAACGTAGATTCTTCTGTTGATTACAAACAAATGTATTTTCAAACTGATTAAAATAGCAAGTTCGTTACAGACTCTGATATGAATTTTTCTACGAATACAACACATACAGAGTTTGTAAAACTTCTGGTTTCTTGAACAATAAGAATATTTGGCTAATGTAAACCAGAAGTGAGTCTCGAAGGTTAATATCGGTTTACGCACGAAAAGCTTCAAGGTTGTTCTTCGAGATTTTGAGAGCTGGGATATCAAATAGATTAGACTTGAAATATTTTATCCCGACGTCGTAAATTGTGAGATGCACGAAGAATCAACGAGAGGGAGAGAGCTTCTTCTCTGAATCACTTCAGCTATATATAATCATCCATCTTCAACGGTCATTTAGTGAGCCAGTAGACACAAAGCATATTTGAATATCTTCATCGTACAGAGCATTAATTGCGCCATTAATGATGAGATGATGTTTGTCTGCTGTTGTCAGAGCTTAGTAGGCTTTTATACTAAAGTAGGTAAACATCGATTGTACCAACTCTACGTCCTGTACAATATATTCTAAGTATCTCTGATCTTGAATCTCTTCAATCCACTTTGTCTTAAAGGCTTTATGAGATTTAATCTTGATCGTTGAATCCTCTGGAATGAATAGCTATTAAAATATGAAGCTGTGATCTGAAATCTGTTTCGGATCTGAACTCTTCTTCGGTTCTGATCTCAAATCTGCTTTCGTATACGTATGAGCTTCCAGATCTTTCTCCTTTACGAATTTCTCCCTTTTCCTCTCTTTTTTTGAACCTTTGTCTAATCTAAAATCCCTCTCTGTTCTGTACCTTAGAATTCTCTGATCGGATCTGTTCTGTAGAAGAAATCTCTGTACTGAACTGAAATCTGATATGATCTAATTCTGTTATATCAACCTCTGAATTGCTATGATATACTCTGATCTGATCTGTTACGCTCGGATCTGATACGTAAGCCTCTGAATGAATCTGATACACTCGGATCTGAAATTTTCTGATCTAGTCTGAAATATGTTTATGAACGGATCTGATATACTCGGATCTGAGTTGCTTTGAACTGATCTGTAAGATATGCCTAGTCCAAATCTGAACGGATCTGAGTCCCCGATTACTTTTAGTCCAAATCTGATAGCCTTAAATTCAGTTCTTTATCTTGTTTGTGTTATCACAAAAACTTATAATTTTATCTTAACAATTTTTCCCTTTTTGATGATGACAAAACTTAGCATCTTTACGACTTAAAAACGAGACAAAATAATTTGCTCCAAGTCTTTGCTAGATTTTCAATCAGAATGGCTAAGTACAAGAGTTACAAGAACTGAAAAACTACTTAAGAAAACCATCGGCTAAATCCAGTACTTCTACTTCCTCTTCCTTTATACGACCAACTTCCTCGTTTAGCCGGTGCACTGCTGCTTCCACCTCCACTAGGTCTACTTCTGTCTTCAGGCGGTGGACCTCTACTACTATCTTCTCCCTTTTTGTCATCACGCCCTCTATTGATATATGAAATGATTTCAGAGAGATGGGCACGAAGAGTATTGAGGCCCTTCTGAGACTCCAAACGGAATGTGGTCAATTCTGGAGACAGAACAACCTTCTGAACCTGTACCTCCTTTTGGACGTCATTGATAAGAGCCCTAAAATCCTGACGAGAGGTAGATTGTGCAAAGTCGAGCTCAAGTTTTGTAATTTTCGTTGAAAAATCATATTTGAGCTCCTCTACACGTTCCCGAGTCTGCACTTGCTCTAATCGAATCTGATCAATAGAAGCTCGCAACTGTGCAGTCGTTTCTGTGAAGTCGATAGGAAGAGCAACATTAGGCATTTGAATCTGAGAAGTCTGACGAAGATCTTTTGAAAAGTGAATATGAGAATCGCTGGACGAAGAAGAACTAGAAGAAGTCTAACTTGAAGATCTCTGACTTGAAGAACTTGAACTATCGGAGATCTGCTGTACAAAGAAATCCACAAAACCTTACAGCACTCTGTCCATGCTGAAATGCGGCAAAAATTCCAGTAGGAATTGTCTCTGTATCCAAATCCGAATCTATAGAAATTATATCTCTACAATGATTGACTGAACCCATTGGCAGTAGATGTACAAAAAGTGAAAACTGAACAACATCTAAACAAATTTTCGTCCAATTCCTCTGAACAATCACAGAGTAAGGTCTTAGAGAATCAATGTCCTGGACTGGTTCAATAAAAACGCATAAAGGGGCAAACGCATCCACAAATGGCCTTTGAGGTAGCTGCTTCTTCTGTTTTGAAATTCGTGGCAAAGCTGACCTAGCAGGATTCGGATCTGCATCCTCTAATACTGTCCAAGACCCGTCAATATAAATTAAAGACCTTACCCAGCTAGTTGAAGAAACGTTTGGATAAAAATGGGAATAAAACCCTCTGCTCTGGTCATCAGCTCCTCCAAACAGATTTGAGGTAGACGGCCGTGTCCACTCCAGCTTATGAAGCATCAGTTGCTCCACCAATTTTGTCAAATTAAGGCGGTGAGCGTCTGAAAGCAAATCCTAAACTTGAAGATCGATGGCTGAAGTGGGCGTGCCGGAGTCAAAATTGCCATGCCTAGCCTCCAAAAATTTCCTAATCAACATCTCTATGTACTTGGCCGTAATATACAAGCGCCTCTGAACAGCCATCTGTAAAGAGTCTGTCTCATCCCATTTTAGCATATGCTCCTCTTTGGCTGCAAGATCTGAAACGGACTTCAAAGCTGATAGGCCACGAATACTGAAAGAATTAAAGAATGAAACAATTTCTTCTATAACGGCGCCTCTGATCTGTACAAGAAAATCTACATCAGCAGAAATCAAAGCAAAAATCTCCCTGGCTGGATTGCCCTTCATCTCCTCCACAAGGGGCTCCTTCCCCTTTGCAGCAAGGTCAATATTAGGAAGGTGGCCTTGTACCAGTCCACTTCCCTAAATGCTATACCACGACCAAATTTAATCGGTGTTGGCTCTTGAGCCAAGGTAGATGGAAGCATCATATCCTCAGGGATCTGCTTCAAAATCTCATCAATCGGCAGTGACTCTTGATCAGATAGAGATGTTTCAGTAAGCTTCAGTACCTTGCGCAAAGGTACCGTGTATTCAGAGTCAATCTTCTCCTCGTCTTGCTTCTCCATTTCTGTCTCCTCCTCATCTTGCTCCTCATTATCTTTCTTCTCTTCATCTTTCTCCTCTTTCTCAGTCTCTTCCTTCTCTGTCTCCTCCTTCTCAGTCGCCTCCTCATCGTTCTCCTCCTTATCTGGCTCCTTGTGAGACCCAAAAGCTGATGAGATTAATTGAGTTAATTAATCGGTTTTATTGAGATCAGCTTTTAGTCGATATGCTTGGAGAAGCTATCGGGATTTCTTTTAGTTCTTAGAACAATTCTGGAGAGTTGAGGAATTGAATTCAGTGATTAGAAGTAAGCGCGGGTCATCGCTGGGTGCTAGTGTTCAGCAGTGATGACGTGAGCAGTTGTCGCTAGATTGTTGGTTTTCAGTTTTGAGGAGAAAGATGATATCGAGGGCATTCAGATGTCTCCTAGCGTGTCTTCAGTAGCGGGTGTCAGTACGTCGTCGTTTGGATTAGTTGGAACGACATCGTTTGGATTAGAGAAGAAGACTCAGCTGTGAGTTGCGTTAGCTTCAGCTGTGTGAGAGATCTGATGTTGCGATGCTATCAGATGTTGGTTAGTTGTTCAGCAGTGAGTAGCGGGTGATGTGTCCAGTTGCGACAGTAACTCTCTGCGACGTCGTTTGGTTTAAGTGATCTGTTTTGACGTAGAGTGAGATCTGTTGTGAGATCTGGTTGCGAGCGGGAACATCAGCTATGATAGCTTAAGTTATCGGTGGATCTGTTCCTAGTTTCTGTCAGCAGTGAGATTTAAATAGGGAGCTTGGACTTGTTCTCTATTATTGTTCCTGACACTTATAATATTTTCCCAATTGTTAGATCTCTGTCGCGATACCCTAGTTACTGTTCACCGAACCTTATTTTCTTCGATTGTCGATGGTAGATAGCTCCGATTGAAGTGAGAGTGGTAGCGTTGGACTCCTATTACTGAGACGCTTCGTTTGGATACTGCTTTTGGACGTTTGCTTGAAGCTGGTGAGGTGCGCGAAGACACCTCCCTTCTGTATTTTGTTAGAACAAGCGTCAGATTTCTCTCCTAGCTTGTTGGGGTAAGTGTTCAGCTTCTACCTTGTGTTGTTTAGAGCTCTCGGTTGAGTTAGAGGGGTAGAATAGCACTGGTTGAGTTTGTAGCCCCCAGTTGTTGCTTTTCTGTGTTTTGGTTCTTGAGCAGTTGCTTGTGTTTGGCTTAGCAGGTGTGAGATCTGCGTTGCTCGGACCCAGTTTGTAGTAATTGTTGCACAGAGACTTGAGGTACGGATGTGAGCTTGTTACAGCTTTGAGATTTGGCATGGATATGTGCTTGTGCTTGCTGTTTTGTGATGCTGTGTATATTGTCTTGTTATCTATTGGATTGTGTTGCACTGCATACACGCATCTGTTCCATGTTGTTTCAGATCTCTTGTAGCCGTGCCTTATGCTTGCTGAATTGAGAGTGCCAGGGTGCTTGTAGAGGCGTGCGGGTAACTCCCGTCCCTCATCTCCCTGCTGGGATTGTTAGCCACCGTGAACGGAGTGGGTAGCTCCCACATCTCATGTGTTGGGCAACAGCAGGTTGAGCGTTGTTTATGCACCTGGTACCGTGTGCTGAGATGAGTGGGTAGCTCCCATATACTCACACACATTGTGGCCACTCTCTTCTGTTCAGATTCCAGTTGTTGAGCTGCCTTTGGAATCCTTTGGCTCCCTGTGTCTGGTTGTAGCCTTGATCTCATGCATAGCATTTGCATTTTATCTGTTACTATCTAACTGCTGTTTTTCAGTTGCTCTCCGTACTGGGGTTTGACCCCTGTCCCTCTGGGGCTTGGTTGTTTGTTGCCTGTGTGTGTTTTCAGGTTACCATGGTTACTCTGCTGGTCGTGGAGTAGACCTAACTGGAGGTGCCCCAGGAAGTGGTTAGAGTGTCCCAGTTAGCGTATAACATATTATGTATCAGTACTGTTAGCCGGGGGTTTTCTTGTGCCTTATAGTAGATGTTGTTTGGTACTTGATATATGTTTTAATGCTGTACTGTTGTACTAAATTGTGTTGTTATACTGGGATATTTTAAGTATGGTTGTATTTTAAATTATATGTTTTAATCGTCAGGCCAAAGCGAAAATGTTAAGCCACTTTTGTATGCTTCCGCTATTGTTTTGCATGGTTTAACTCTGTGTTGTGCACGAGGCCTGACATTTTTGGTATCAGAGCCTAAGCTGGGATAATCTCGTTTTTTTGATCACACTTGAGTCTAGGCACAGTGTTGCTTGTTGCATGCGCTTGATTCTATGTGATCTATGTTATTTATCTGTTGTTGCGAGACCTTACCTTCTTAGTACCTTCGTAGATGCCGCCTAGATGTAGGGGTAGAGGTAGAGGGCAGTTTCAGGAAGAGTCCGAAGGTCAGAACGAATAGGAAGCGCAGTGTAGTGTTCCTCGTCGTGGACGCAATAGACAGGTTGACTTGGAGGTAGATGAGTTGGCAGCCCGAGTGGACGATATGGAACTAGTGATGGCGAGGTTTCAGCGGATGAATCCTCAGATGTTCAATGTCGATGAGCCTAGTTCCGATGTTGAGTCCTGGTTGCAGCATATTATCGGGTTGTTCGATCGTGTCAGCTATGACGATAAGCGTAGGATGAGTTTAGCTACGTTCCAGTTGAGAAGAAGTGCCGAGCGTTGGTGGAGAGGTGCTTCTAGGACTCTCGAGGAGACATGTGGGGGATTTCGTGGAGTAGTTTCTGTACTGCCTTCCGTCAGGAGTATGTTCCGGAATCTTTTGTGAACGCCAGGGAGGGTGAGTTTGATAATTTGGTTCAGGGTTCTATGTCCGTGGGTGAGTATGCCCGGAGATTCTCTTCTCTTCTTGCCTATGTTCCGCATGTTGCTGGCCGAGAAAAGGCGAAGAGGAACAAGTTCATGGAGGGGCTCAATGAAGAGCTGTATTCATTTGTGTTGGCGGGTTCACCGGCGAGCTATGCAGAAGTGGTGGACAGGGATATAGACATTGAGGAAGGACTGCAGAATCGTCGACCGCGTGTTACGCCGCAAGGAGTGAAAGGTAGTCGTCCCGTGGTTTCGAGGGTGCAACCTTCCCAGTCAATGCAGTCGTCTCAGCCACCCCAACAGCAGCAACAAGTAGCCCAACAGTCTGGACATCAGAGGTTTAGACCTCGTGGTCGTCAGTTTAAGAAGAAGTCTGGTTCTAGTTCTTTTGGCTCGGGGAGTTAGAGCAGTGGTAGTAGCTCCAAGGTGGAGTATTGTGGCCAGTGTGGTGGAAGGCACTCGACAGCACAGTGTGTTGGTGTGCAGGGTTCGTGCAATGTCTGTGGTCAGTACGGATATTTTGCTAGAGTGTGTCCTTTGTCTGGATCACAGCATACCGTAGCTCCACCGCAGGGTCGAGGTGGATCTTCTAGAGGCCGTTCTGCTTTTCCTGCCCAGCAGCAGAGGTTAGGGGAGCCTCAGTTTAGGCCGTTTCAGCAGCCTGGTCCTTCGTGGTTTGGACAGTCTTCCCATCCTCAGTTTTCTGGACCTCAGTTTGCCCAAGTGAATGCCATGACTAGGGAGCAGGCGGAGGACACGCCAGGCGGAGGGATTATCGCAGGTACTTGCTTTGTTTTCGATTTTCCTGCGCGTGTGTTATTTGTAACAGGAGCATCACATTCGTTTTATTTCTGATGCATTTGTGGTTGAGCATGGTTTGCATACCACATCTTTGTGTGATGTTATATCTGTTGCGACTCCTGCCGGCGCGAGCTTGTTTTCCCAAGAGATTTTGTTAAATGGTGTTCTTAGGTTTGGCGAGAGTGTGCTGTTAGCCAACCTGATCAGGCTTGTGATGTGGGATTTTGACTGTATAGTGGGAATGGATGTGTTGTCTAGCTATAGGGCCACTGTGGATTGTTTCCATGGCGTTGTGCGATTTAGGCCCCAGTCTGGCGAGAAATGGAATTTTTATGGCCAAGATTCCCAGTTGAAGATTTCTTTAGTCTCTGCGATGGAGATGTTTAGCCTGTTGTCGCTAGAGAATGCTGGTTTTATGATCTATGCCTTAGATGCATCTTCTTCTTCGAGCGTAGAGTTTAGTAGGGTTCCCATGGTTCGACATTTCCCGGATGTGTTTCCGGAGGAGATTCCTGGTTTTCCTCCAAGGAGGGAGATAGACTTCAGCATTGAGGTGGTACCTGGTACAGTCCTGATTTCGAGAGCTCCGTATCGTTTAGCGCCTGCTGAGTTGAGAGAGCTTAAGGTTTTCAGCTTGGTGATTTGCTGGAGAAGGGATTCATTAGACCGAGTATGTCTCCGTGGGGAGCGCCTATCTTGTTTGTCAAGAAGAAAGACGGGTCGATGAGGATGTGCATCGACTTTAGGCAGTTGAATAAGGCGACAGTGAAGAATAAGTACCCTTTGCCTAGGATCGATGACTTGTTTGATCAGCTTTAGGGTTTGGCCGTGTTTTCTAAGATCGATCTTCGTTCTGGGTATCATCAGTTGCGTATCCGTGAGCAGGATGTTGAGAAGACTACGTTTCGTACAAGGTATGGGCATTACGATTTCTAGTTATGCCTTTCGGTTTGACGAATGCTCCCGCAGTTTTCATGGATTTGATTAATAGAGTCTTTAGAGAGTTCATCGATCAGTTTGTGATTGTGTTTATCGATGACATTTGGTGTACTCTAAGACTCCGTTGCAGCACAAAGAGCACTTGAATTTGGTTCTTCAGAAGCTTAGAGACTCGCAGCTGTATGCTAAGTTCTCCAAGTGCAAGTTTTGGTTAGACCGAGTTGTTTTTCTGGGTCATGTGATTTCAATCGATGGTGTTTCTGTGGATCCCAGTAAGGTTGAGGCTGTTCTTAACTGGGAGCGTCCCAAGAATGTTGCTGAGATTCGTAGTTTCTTGGGTTTGGCTGGCTATTATCGGCGCTTTATAGAGGGATTCTCTAGTATAGCTAAGCCAATGACGCAGTTGACTCAGAAGGACAAGAGGTTTGTGTGGACTGAGCAATGCGAGAATAATTTTCTGTTGCTCAAGGAGAAGCTAAATACAACGCCTGTGTTAGCTCTGCCGTGTGGTTCAGGAGGTTTTGTTGTTTGTGCAGATGCTTCCTTGAATGGATTGGGTTGTGTGTTGATGCAGAATGGTTGAGTCATTGCATATGCCTCTCGTCAGTTGAAACCGCATGAGACTCGTTACCCAGTTAATGATTTGGAGTTAGCAGCAGTGGTTTTTGCTTTGAAGATTTGGCGTCACTAGCTGTATGGTGAGCAGTTTGTGGTGTACTCCGATCACAAGAGTCTTCAGTATTTGTTTTCTCAGTCAGATTTGAATATGAGACAGCGTAGATGGATGGAGCTGCTTAAAGATTTTGATTGTGAGATCAAATATCAGCCTGGGAAGATGAATGTAGTTGCTGATGCATTGAGCAGAAAGGCTCAAGTAGCGATGCTGGCTTCGATGCAGATTTTGAAGGTTCATGAGCATCTAAGCACTACTGGTTGGAGGTTCTACCCAGCGGAAGATTATGTTGTGGTGTCTTCTTTGCAAGTCGAGCCACATATTGTTGCTAGCATTAGAGCAGCTCAGAGGACTGATCCATCCATCCATGAGTTAAAGCTGAAAGTGAGAGCTGGTCAGTTGGAGGACTATTATGTCTCCTCTGATGGTTGTTTGAGATTTTGTGGCAGGCTGGTTGTGCCAAATCTGATTGATTTGAAGGAAGAGATCTTGCGAGAAGCGCATTTCAGTAGATACAGTGTCCATCCTGGTGCAAGGAAGATGTATCATGCCTTGAAGCAGCATTACTGGTGGGCAGGTTCGAAGAGTGATGTTGCTGAGTTTGTAGCCCGTTGTTTGAATTGTCAGCAAGTCAAGGAAGAGAGGATGAGACCTGGTGGTTTGTTGCAAAGCTTAGAGGTGCCCCAATGGAATTGGGAGCACATAGCTATGGATTTTGTAATGCATTTGCCTCGTTCCAGCAGAGGTTGTGATGCGGTTTGGGTTGTTGTAGACAGATTGTCGAAGTCTGCGCACTTCATTCCCTACAACATGAGCTATTCTTTGAAGAAGATGGCGAAGCTGTACATAGATTTCGTGGTGCATTTGCATGGTGTGCCAGTTTCGATTGTTTCGGATCGTGATCCTCGATTTACTTCCAGGTTTTGGAAGAGTTTGCAAACAGATTTGGGTACTAGATTGGCTATGCGTACAACGTATCACCCCCAGACAGATGGCTAATCAGAGTGAACTATCCAGATTTTAGAGGATATGTGGAGAGTTGTTGTGATGGACTTTAGTGGTAACTTGCAAGTCGTTGGTGGAGTTTTCCTACAATAACAGCTATCAGGTCACGATTGGAATGGCACCATTTGAGGCTTTGTATGGCAGGAAGTGTTGGGATCCGGATCACGCCCCCCGGCTAGGCAGCGGAAGAACAGAAAGTAGATGCCGGGAGACGATCCTTCATTATAAATCGCCGATCAGATTGGACCAATCGACTCAGTTTCCAAATATGAATACTATGATCTGAAAAACCATTTTTTTTTTTCCTAGGAATCCTTTCGGATCTCCTTGGTGCGACCATATCTGGTACTGGCTCAGTAGGTGTGAGAGATTCATTTGGTACTTCAATTGGTTCTCGAACTTCTTCGAGTTCTACTATTTTGCCCTTTCTATCAAGTAGAAGTTCCCTTTCCATAAAGGTGGCATTCCTAGAGACAAACACTTTTGTCTCGCTGGGATAGTAGAAATAGTATCCAATGGAATTCTTTGGATACCCAATGAAGTAGCATAAGATGGATCTCGTATCCAGCTTATCTCCCACTGTCTGCTTCACGTAAGCAGGACATCCCCAAATCCTCATAAATGAGTACTTGGGTGGTTTGCCTATCCATATCTCATACGGAGTCTTATCCACTGCCTTGGTGTGGACATTGTTCCACAACATTATCGCCGTTTCGAGCGCATAGCCCCAAAACAAGGTAGGAAGCTCAGTGAAGCTCATCATTGATCGAACCATGTCCAACAAGGTCCGATTACGATGCTCCGCTACACCATTGAGCTGTGGTGTTGCAGGAGGGGTCAACTGTGAGAGAATCCCATTCTCTCTCAGATAGTCTTGAAACTCAATACTTAAGTATTCACCACCTCGATCGGATCGAAGTGCTTTAATACTTTTGCCTAATTGATTTTATACCTCAGCCTTGAATTCCTTGAACCTTTCAAAGGATTCAGACTTGTACTTCATCAAGTACAAGTACCCATACCTAGAGTAATCATCGGTAAAGGTGATGAAGTATATGTGACCATGTTTAGTACCAATACTAAACGGGCCGCACACATCAGTATGGATCAAATCCAAT
>KQ998234.1:4233-18556 GCA_001598015.1 Dorcoceras hygrometricum
TTAAGTCTAATCTTAATGTCTAATTAAATAGACTAACAATGGACTTGGACCGGCCCATCGGGCCCGGGTCCAAATGACGATATCCATTGCTGTGACTTCATCGTAACTCCGATCGCCGATCAGATCGGACCGATCGACTCAGTTTCCAAAACTGAATGTTATGATATGAAAAACAATTTTTTAGATCATCTAACCCCAAATCGCAAAAAGACCGTTTTGCCCCTCAACAGCGGGAAACCCCGGTTTGACCCCTGTTGACTTTTAGGAAGTCGCACTTCCCGAAATCCTCTTCTCGTGCTCAACACATTGAGCTGAGTATCCATGCGGGAATCTCGAATCCAGTACTTGTGTGACCCTCAATGGTTCAGGGATACAGCTAGCCGTGGGCCCACAACCATTGTGGCTCCGGAATCACAATTCTGGACCTGCCCATCGGATCATGGTAAAGCGTCTAGCAACATCGCCCCATGATCCCCTAGGTATCACTGATAGTGCCTGCAAGAACCAGTCGGTCGTGGTTAGCGTACAGTACGGTCCTTTCAATCCATATATCCCGATCAGATCAACGACCATTGGTAAATCGAGAGTCGCTATAGATCCGATAGCTATGCATACATCTTGGAGATCAAATAGTGACATCGCGAGTGTAACTAGGTAAACACATTTACCTAAAACACTTCTAGTACTCTGGCCAGAGATTCATACACTATTATCCCCTCAGATAGCATAGGATATCCACGCATGTCTGCGAGCGGTGAATCCTCGACAACGATGCATCGACTCCTACATGCATCGGAGTCTCGCCCAATCCCGACGCCTTATGACCCCAAGTGAGTCGGAAAACGGGTCAAAGTGAGACGCCTATCATATAGAGTCTCAATGACGTTTCGAGTCGTGAGGACTAATCAGTACAACCAAGACCTCGGACTTATCCACTCGACAAATGGTAACCACTTGGAAAGTCCAAAGGAGGGTAGTTCGATAGATCACCAGGTCACTATCTATCTGCACGCTCAGAACATCACAATGTTCCCTACCAATGAAACATGGTACTTTGCATCGCAGATACTAGTCTCGAACTCGGGCGTCCTTATCCTCATTTTGACGGCCCAATCGACTAGGAACATGTTCAGAATACACAGTGACTATTAGATGTGTTTCATGATAGCCGTCATACCCACTATCACATCTAACATACACTTTAGTGTATGCTAGGTCTTTACTCAACACAATTGTTAATCATCATACACACAATGAAAGTAAAGAATGCCATATAAAAGAATGCGAATATCATATATAAAGATTGTCATATACAAGAGTCTATAAACCCACATGCCACAAGTTGGGTAGTTGGGCATCAACTCTAACACTAGCACCATCTGAGATGAAGGAATTGAAGGAACAAATACAAGATCTGTTGGATAAGAGATTCATTAGGCCAAGTACGTCACCCTGGGGAGCCCCTGTTTTGTTTGTTAAGAAGAAAGATGCAGTTTGAGGTTATGTATAGATTATCGAGAGCTGATTAAGTTGATCATTAAAAATAAGTATCCCCTTCCCATCAAGGACCTGATTGACCAGCTGAAGGGATCAATAGTCTTTTCTAAGATCGACTTAAGATCTGGTTACCATCAATTGACGATTAGCCAGCAAATATCTATAAGACAGCCTTTAGAACCCGCTATGGTCACTATGAGTTTCTAGTAATGCCCTTTGGACTTACTAATGCACCCTCAGCTTTTATGGATTTAATGAATAGAGTGTTTCAACCATTTTTGGATCAGTTCATAGTTGTGTTCATAGATGATATCTTAGTGTACTCTAAGACCAGATCTGAGCATGCCGACCATCTGAGGACAGTGCTTCAAGTTTTGAAGAATAAGCGATTGTTTTCCAAGTTTAGTAAGTGTGATTTTTGGTTGGAGAAAGTGGCTTTTCTAGGTCATATTATATCTAAGGATGGATTGGAAGTAGACCAAGCTAAAGTGGAAGCTGTTCATGAGTGGCCAGTTTCCAAGTCTGTTTCAGAAGTAAGGAGTTTCTTGGGTTTAGCCGGATACTATAGGCGATTCATTCAGGGATTTTTTAAGATAACAGTCCCCTTAACCTAGCTAACAAAGAAAGCAGGTTTATTATGATTGGACTCCAAAGTGCCAACTCAGTTTCGATAAGTTGAAACAAGCATTGATAGAAGCCCCTGTGCTAACCATGCCATCTGATCAAAGGAAGTTTGTGATTTACACATATGCGTCCAAGTTGGGCTTAGGTGATGTACTGATGCAGACCGTAGGGATAAGTTGAAACAAGCATTGATAGAAGCCCCTGTGCTAACCATGCCATCTGATCAAAGGAAGTTTGTGATTTACACATATGCGTCCAAGTTGGGCTTAGGTGATGTACTGATGCAGAACCGTAGAGTAATTCCCTATGCCTCCAGAAAACTTAAGGATCATGAGAAAAATTATCCCACCCATGACTTAGAGCTGGCAGCAGTAGTCTTTGCCTTGAAGATCTGGAGACATTACCTTTATGGGGAGAAGTGTGAGATATTAACAGATCATAAGAGCCTCAAATACTTTTTTACCCAGAAGAAACTTAATATGAGGCAGAGGATATGGCTAGAGATGGTGAAGGATTACGATTATACAATCAGCTATCACACAGGAAAATCCAATGTAGTAGCGGATGCTCTAAGTAGGAAATCTGTTGGAGTAGCCCAACTCAGCGTCCAGAGACCACTGGCATATGATCTTGAGAAGTTTGGAATAGAATTGGTGCCCAAAGGTAGTACTGTGATTTTGGCAGATCTCACCATACGATCGAATCTGATAGGCCAGATCCGAGAGGGAAAACTGAAAGATGAGCAGCTTCAGAAGTGGGTTAAGCAAGATAGGGATAGAGGTAGTAGTCTCTACTTTTCAGAAGAAGGAATAGTGAGATTTCATGGCCGGATGTGGGTTCCCAAAGTAGACACCCTGAGATCAGATTTGATGGCAGAGGCCCATAAAGCCCCCATAATATGTGCATCTGGGGAGTACTAAGATGTATAAGGATCTTCAGAAGCTGTATTGGTGGTCGGGAATAAAGAAGGATATATCTAGATTTGTCTCTGAATGTTTAACGTGTCAATTGGTGAAAGCTGAACACCAAAGACCAGCAGGAATGTTGAAACCCCTGCCTATTCCAGAATGAAAATGGGAGTGTATAGCTATGGATTTTGTGGTTGGATTACCCAATACAGTTCAAAGATATAATTCTATTTGGGTTATAGTAGACAGACTCACTAAGTCAGCTCACTTCTTACCAGTTAAGACAACAAATGATGTAAGCAGATATGCAGATCTTTATGTAAAGGAAATAGTGAGGCTGCACGATGTTCCAGTTTCGATAGTATCTGATAGATATCCGAAGTTTAAGTCAGCTTTCTAGAAGAGTTTACATAGAGCTTTGGGTACGAAGCTGAATTTTAGCACAACCTTTCACCCCCAGACAGACGGTCAATCTGAAAGGGTGATTCAATTTTTAGAGATTTACTCAGAGCCTGTATTGTGGATTTTTAAGAGAGCTGGGATTCAAATCTGCCGTTGGTAGAATTTGCGTATAACAACAGTTTCAATCTTCTATTCAGATTGCCCCATACGAATCTCTCTACGGTCGTAAATGTAGAAAACCTCTTCATTGGGATGAGGTAGGAGAGCGAGCGGGGTTAGGACCAGATGTGGCAGAGCAAGCAGCTGTGGCTGTTAGAAAAATTAGAGAGCGGATGAGAGCTGCTCAGATCAGACAGAAGAGTTATGCAGATAATAGATGAAGGGAGCTGAGCTTTGAGGTTGGTGACCATGTGTTTTTGAGAGTAGCTCCGATGAAGGGAGTAATGCGTTTCGGAAAGAAACGAAAGCTGAGTCGCAGATATATTGGGCCTTATGAGATTCTGGAACGAGTAGGAACGTTGGCTTATTGTTTAGCATTACCCCCGGATCTGTCCGCAGTGCATAGTGTTTTCCACGTATTTTGAGGAAGTATATTCCCAACCCGTCGCACGTATTGAGCCATGAGTCAATTCAGTTAGCACAAGATGTGAGTTACGAAGAGAGACCCGAGAGGATTCTTCTTCGAGAGATTAGGAAATTGAGAAACCTTAGTATCTCTATGGTTAAGGTGCAATGGTCTAACCAATCGGAACGAGAAGCTACGTGGGATACCGAAGCTGATATGCATAGTCTTTACCCAGATCTGTTTGGTAAGTTCAATTTCGAGGACGAAATTACCATAAGGAGGGTAGAATTGTAATGCCCCAAAATCCATAAGACCACATTTATGAACCCTTTTTATTTTAAGGGCCATTTTGATGTTTCAAAAATTCAGATTTCAGCTTAAGTTGATTTTATTTTTTAAAAGATGATTTCTTCTTTTCAGATCTAAGATACGACCCGGAGGGTTCTAGGCAGATTCCGCACAAAGCACAAGACGCGAGAAGATTTCCGATTTCATGTTGAAATGCTTTAAAAATGAGAAATTGATTTCTTTTACAAATTTAAGGAAAATTTACAAATTTAAAAATAGAGATAGGGAGATTTTAGCAAAATTTCAAAATAAAGGCATGGTGTGCCATGCCTAATCGATTTTCCTTTTACCTACTACAAATTCTCTCTTATATTGAATTTGTGGAAACGAAGCTCATTTTACTTATCAAAGCATTCTCTTTCGTTCCCCCAAAAAATTTCTACAGAGCTCGTCGTCGATGCTTACTGAGGATTTCTGCAGGAACCAGCTACCTTCGTATTCCCAGTAACAGGCAAGTAAAAGTTGATCCTTGCTACACCATTTTAAAGAATATATTGTTTTTCCTCAGTTCTGTTTGCTTGCCTGCTTATGTTAAAGATATAGTAATGTTCAAACATGTTTATGAAAAATGAAGGATCGGGTTCATTGTTGGTTTTTGTTTTTAAAAGAATTCCAGTATGTTTTAAGCGCAGACGTTGAGGTGTTTTTAAAAACATTGAGCATTCAGGTTCTAGATTCCTTGAAAGAATATGAAGTTCTTCTTCTTGGTGAGTTGCGACGTCTGGACTTGATTCCCAGTAATCGGCGATGCTGGTCAAATCGGGATTTTTTTCCGGTTAGATAGGCGGAGCTGGTATCTTGGACGTCGTCGAGATGTTGCAGCACTAGTTCAGTAGCCCATTTCTGTTTTTCTACGGTGACAATATTCTATGATCAAATCTGACTTTTGATGTCGGGTTGAATGTCCCCATCAAGTCTGTTTCTCAGATGTTGAATATTTCTTGTGAGTCAAATCTGTTTTCCTCCTAGAACACTATTTCTACAGCCACATCTGTATTACCCACTAGCGATACCAACCCAAAAGCCAAATCTGTGTTACGCTAGCACTACTACTCTATAGTCAAGTCTGCTTCACCGCTAGCGCTACATATAAAGTCAAATCTGATCACGCTAACGATACTGTTCCTTTATACCACATCTGTTTTAACGTTAGCGTTACCATAGTCAAATATGTGTTTACGGCTAGAATCTGTTTTGTACCCAAGCACTATTTTGTTAGCCAAATCTGATTTTCACTTCAGCGATAAGTCCTTAGTAGTCGAGTCTGATGCTCAGTGAGATTTTAAAGGGAAACGAGTTTCAAAATGTAGTGAACCCCGATGATGTTCAAATCTTATTTCAACCAGATATGAGTTTAAAGGAAGAAAAGTTTAGTTTTAAAGGATTTATGGCATAGATAACAGACGGTCATAAAGTAAGGGTGAGCAGCTGTCAAGACAGTTGCCCCTTCATAAAGGAAGGGTGAGTAGTCTTCGAGCGTGTCGGTTGCCCCTTCATATAGGGATTCATGCCATAAAGACTGAATTCAGAAGTAGCTTGATCATGTTCTAAAGGACCTAAGGAGAGCTTCTACCCATAAACCACAAGAAAATAATGATGAGATCTGGGTTATGTCCCGAATCTATTTTTACGAAAGATGTTTAAGCTTAAATGCCTTCCTTTAAACTAAGTTATGTTAAGATATGAGATGTCTGCCTGCATTAAGTGAATTTGTTATTCTCAAATTTTACTTGCTGAGCCCAGCTTTTAAATGGTGCAGGTGAGACAGATCTGGGGCAGACGGGCGGCGGGAGCTGAACCAGCTGTGGTGATTGTGTTTATCAATGGCCAACGATTTCGTGTCTTAGATGTTGTTATATTTGATCTTTTGACAAATCTGTATTAGATCCATTACAACAATGTCGAATTCATATATAATTCCATTAGTTGTAATATCGTACTTGAATTAATATCAAATCTGACATTCGAAATTGTTTCAGCTATTTATACTTGGCGCCAGTTTGTGCTTGTGTTTCAAATTTTTCTGTGTACGAAATATAACTTACACAATTATCATTCAGCCCTTCTTTTCTTTTTATTATCTCATTTAACCCAAATCCGTTGACACCCATGGGCAGGGGCGTCACACCACGAAACCTCCTGAACCTGAAGGTAAAGCCAACACTGGCGCTGTAGTTAGCTTTTCTTTGAGCAATCAAAAACTGTTCTCGCATTCTTCTGTCCAAACAAATCTCTTGTCTTTCGGGTCAACTGTGTCATAGGCTTAGCTATACTAGAAAATCCCTCAAGTCGGTAATAGCTAGCCAATCCCAAAAAGCTACGAATCTCTGAAACATTCTTGGGACGTTACCAATTCACAACAGCCTCTACCTTACTAGTATCAACAGACAATCCATCGGCTGAAATGACATGACCCAGAAATACTACTCTATCCAACCAAAACTCACATTTGGAGAACTTAGCATACAACTGCGAGTCTCGTAGTGTTTGAAGAACCAATCTCAAATGCTCTTTGTGTTGCATAGGAGTCTTCGAGTACACCAAGATGTCATCGATGAACACAATCACAAACTGATCGATGAATTATCGAAAGACTCGGTTCATCAAAACCATGAAACCTCCAGGGGCATTTCAAAACAAAAGGCATAACCAAAAGCTCGTAATGCCCGTACCTCGTACGAAATGCAATTTTCGCAACATCTTCCTCTCGAATGCGCAACTGATGGTATCCTGAACGTAGATCGATCTTATAGTACATCGCTGAACCCTGAAGCTGATCAAACAAATCATCGATCCTCGGTAAAGGGTACTTATTATTCATTGTGGCCTTATTAAGTTGCCAAAAATCATTATACATCCTTAATTGAATCATCCTTCTTCTTCACAAACAAGATAGGAGCTCCCCACAGTGACATGCTCGGTCGAATAAAAACCTTTTTCCAGCAAATCACTAAGTTGTACCTTAAGCTCCCTCAACTCAGCTGGTGCTAAACGATACGGAGTTCGCAAAATCGGAGCTGTACCGGGTACCAACTCAATGATGAAGTCGATCTCCCTCCTCGGAGGAAAGCCAGTAATCTCCTCGGGAAACATGTCAGAGAAGTCTCGAGCAACGGGAATGTCACTAAGCTCCACATACGATGAAAAGGATGCGTCCAAAGCATAGATCATGAATCTAGCATTCTCCAACGATTTAAGGCTAAACATCTCCATCGCAGAGATCAACGGAATCTTCGGTTAAGAATCGAGGCCTTAGAAGTTCCACTTCTCGCCAGACTGGGGCCGAAAATGCACAACACCATGGAAACAGTCCACGGTGGCCCTAAAACTAGATAACACATCCATTCCCACAATTCAATCAAAATCCCACATCACTATACAAATCAGGTTCGCTAGCAACACATTCTCACCAAACCTAAGAATGCCATTCAACAAATCTCTCGGGAGAACAGGCTCACGCCGGCAGGAGTCGCAACAGAAACAACATCACATAAAGAAGTGGTATGAAAACCATGATCAACCACAATGCTTCAGCTATAAATGAATGTGATGCTCCAGTATCAAACAATACACGTGCAGGAAAATCAAAGACAGTACAAGTACCTGCAATCACTCCTCCTAGCGTGCCCTCTGCTTGCTCCCTAGTCATGGCTTTCACCTGGGCATGCTGAGGTCATGAAAACTGGGGCTGGGAAGACTGCCCGAAATGCGAAGGATCAGGCTATTGGAACGGCCTATACTGAGTCTCCCCTACCCTCGACTGTGGAACAGGAAAATAACGACCTCTAGATGACCCACCATAACGAACCTGTGGTGGGGCTGAAATGTGCTGAGATCCAGCCAATGGACACACGCTCGCAAAATGTCCATACTGCCCACAAATGTTGCAAACACCCTGAACCCCTGTACACTGCGTCGAGGGGTGCCTGCCTCCACATTGGCCACAAAAGGTAGCCCAAGGACTACTACTGCTGCTCGAACTGCCCGAGCCAGAAGAACTAGAACCCTGCTTCTTCTTCAACTGATGGCCACGAGGCCTAAACCTGTGGTGCCCAGACTGTTGCGCTGACTGCTGGGGCTGCTGCTGAGATGACTGGGGAAACTGGGGAGGTTGCGCCCCTGGAACATTGGGACGTGAACCTTGCACCACTGGAGACTGAACCCGAGATTTGCGGTTCCGTAGCCCTTCCTCGATGTCCATTGCCTTGTCCACCGCGTCCGCATAACTGGTAGGTGAACTCGCCAACACCAAGAAATACAAATCCTCATTTAGCCCTTCCAAGAATCGGTTCCTCTTTTCCCGCTCTCGGCCAGACACATGAGGAACGTAGGCAAGAAGAGAAGAAAACCTTCGAGCATACTCACCCTTAGACATGGTTCCCTGAACGAAGTTATCAAACTCTCACTCCCCGGCATTCACATAAGACTCCAGAACATACTCCTGATGGAACGTTGTACAGAAACTATCCCAAGTAATCCCCGCACCAGTCTCCTCAAGCATACGTGAAGCACCTCTCCACCATCGCTCTGAATTCTTACTTAGCTGAAAGGTCGCCAAACTCAGTTTGCTCTCATCATCATAGCAAACTCTATCAAACAGTCCAGTAATATGCTGCAGCCAGGACTCGCATCAGAACTACTCTCGTCACCATCGAAAGTCAAGATTCATATGCTGAAACATCGCCATGATTAGTTCCATCTCTTCCACACTGGCAGCCAACACATCGACCTCATCGTCAACCTGCCTAGCACATCTACGAACAGGAGCACTACGCTGAATCTCCTCATTCTGACCCTTAATTCTGTCGGAATCTATCTGGTTGCTCTACCCTACGTCTAGGCGGCATCCAGGCAAACACTAATACAGTAAGATCATACTTCAAGTATATTACATAGTCAAGCACATGCAACAAACAACAAAGTGCCTAGACTCAAGTGTGATAAAAAGAAATTGAGTTTATCCCATTTTAAGCTCTGATACCAAATATGTCAGGCCCGGTGCACAATACAGAGATTTACCACGCAATAAACAGTAGCGGAAGCATTTAAAAAGTGGCTAAAATTTTTCTCTTTGGCCTGACGTAGAAAATCATACTTTAAAAATACAACGATATTCAAAATATTTGTTTTACAACAACCGAAAACCACCAAAAGCATATACAACAAAGAATACAAGCATAGCAAGACTCCATAACAGTGTACATCCCATATCAGCAATAAAACATTACATCCATCTGGTGCATTCCCCGGAGGCTGCTCTACTGCCTAATATAAATAATATACATAACTGGGACACTGAATACAAGCATAGCAAGACTCCATAACAGTGTACATCCCATATCAGCAATAAAACATTACATCCATCTGGTGCATTCCCCGGAGGCTGCTCTACTGCCTAATATAAATAATA
Organism: Dorcoceras hygrometricum; assembly: GCA_001598015.1. Lineage (NCBI taxonomy): Eukaryota > Viridiplantae > Streptophyta > Magnoliopsida > Lamiales > Gesneriaceae > Dorcoceras > Dorcoceras hygrometricum. The sequence goes on from KQ998234.1 coordinate 13,988, forward strand.
TACATAACTGGGACACTCTATCCACCTCCCGGGACGCCTCTTGCTGGGCCATCCCCACGACCAGCTGAGAAACCTGGAAAACCTGGACAACACACGGGCGAACAAAACAATCCAGCCCTAGAGGGACAGGGGTCAAACCCCAGTAAGGAGAGCAACATAAAAAAACATGCAGATAGAACAAGATATAAATGCGATGATATGCATGAGAACAGGGAGCTCAAAGGATACAAAAGACTACACATAGCTGATACCAGAACTGGGAGTGCTCACCGAATGTGTGAGAGAATGGGAGTTACCCAGGCGCTTGATCACACATGGTACCAACCACAACATATTACAAGGATGGCCGCAACTCATGTGAGAGAATGGGAGCTACCCAGTGGCTCAATCACACGAAATACCAGCAAAAGCTAGAACAAAAGGCCACAACGTATGTGAGAGAATGGGAGCTATCCAGGCGCTCAATCACACGCACCCTGTCGACAAGGATTAGCTCAAAGCAGACAACAACAGATCAGAGGAGCTCACAACAGACAGTTAACAAAGGCTCGCAAAGGAGTGAGCAGAAAAACATGACATGAGTGTATGCATAATCACAGCTTGCAAGATAACATACGCCAAACAGATGCAAGCAACAACACAGAAAATAACAGCATACACACTGCTCAACATAACAGCACATGCCCATTTATACACAAGTCCATATCAAAGCTGTAATTATATGCTCACATCCGTACCTTCACTTTATGAGCTACAATTACCACAAAAAAGTCCCGGGCAACTCAAATCTGAAACCTGCTAAGCCAACAACAATGAAAATAATCAGGGACAGTACGCACAGAAACTCTAACTGGGAGCTACGAGCTCAACCAGCTCTATTCTACCTTCCTAACACAACAACTAGCTCTAAACGAAGCGCAAGGCAGAATCTTGTACTTACTCGAAGCACTACCTGAGCAGAAGAACCAAATCTGCCAGTCCGCGAACAACGACGCAGTGTAGCTTCTTCGCGTTCACTCTCCGAGCTAACCCAAGTCTTCGAAAGAGGTATAGGAAGAAGCGCCTTGGCAAGAGGAATCCAACGCTACCACTCTTGCTCCAATTTGAGTCTTCTACCGCCGGCAATCGGAGAAGATAAGGTTCGATGAAAAGTAACTAGGGTATCGCGACAGAGTAAGGTTACGGGAAATATTTCTAAGTGTTGGGGAAGATATCGCGTTCGAGTGGTCAAAGTACTCTATAAATACAACTTAAGTTTCCCAAATCTGATGAACAGTAACCACCGACAAATTGAGGTCCACAGCTAACCCAGCTCAGAGCTGATACCCACTCAGATCTGGGTACCACTCCACATCTGGACCATACGCTAAACCAACGCGCTACTACAAAACGACGTCGCACCACAATCCAACTAATTCATACACGTGTCTCTCCAAACAGCGTCGTCGCTCCTAACCAAAACACTCAGATCCGAATGACCAGATCTGACACCTGCACTGACCAGCGTTCATTGATACCCAAAACGACATCACACTGCTTTCTGGTCTAGACAACCTGAAATAGGTCCACACCAAACCCTCAGACCAGGCCGGTTCACACAGCGCTAACAACTTACGCATTTCAAATCTGGTTTCCTCCATACGACGGCGTTTCTCTATCCGTGTAGGATATTCAACCAGCATTCCTAGCATTGCTTACGATAACCAGATTTGACCACCAACACAGATTACCATCGACCACTGTCAGGCCCCGTGCTAATTACCAATAATTAACACGAAATAAGCGCATAATTACGGAAGCTTAAAATCAGGGCTTAAAAATTTTTCGAAATACAAAGGCCTGAACTTCAAATCATACGTTCAAGATATTCGATATTCAAAATATAAGTTAAATCAACTTAATACAGCAAGTAACCACATAAATCAATTCACAAGATAGATCCCCAAATACATGATAACACGGGGCATCCCCCGGTTCAATACATATAATAAATAAACTGGGACTCAGGGATGCGGGGATCGACCAACTGAACTTCCACTCGGTCCAGCTTGGTTACCTGAAACTCCTGCAAATGGGTAACACAGACCCAAACAACAAAAGCAGGAAAAGAAAAACGAGGTAAAGCCTCAGTACGAAGAGCTATCAAAGCAGAAAACATACAACAAGCTATAATCAATGCTATGAATGCATGAGGGCTATCAAAAAGTCGGATAGCTAGACCAGTCTATCAACTGGCAACTCAAACCAAGCCTCTATACCACGCACAGCCAATCAGCCGGTGGAAATCATCGGTCCGTGATCATCGGGGCCCGTCAGCCCATCACAGCTCGGTGGTAGACACTCGAATCCGGTAGTCACCACTCCGACGATAGCGTTGGACTTTTCGGACACGACTCAACAGCCGGCCAGTCACAACGTGGCACCCAATCAGGTAATCAAATCAATCTGTCAAAGCTCAATATGTATGCGTGTATGCCAATCATTATCAATGCATAATGCATACAAGGCATATAACATGAAAGCAGTAAGCATAACTCAAGCAATTCAGCAACTGATTCACGTAAATCTGTCAGGCTCAATATGTATGCATGATGCCAATCAATATCAATGCTCAATGCATACAATGTATAATACGTGAATCAAATCAAAAAGCCTGTTGGTCATTTACAAAATTCTCAGGTATTACTTCGCTCCCTCCGTAAAAGAAGTTTCATCCTTGAAACTTGATCCTGCTTACTGAAATATATAGGGGTATTTGGCCCGAATGGCTTCTTCAACTTCCCACGTTGCCTCCGCTCGGTATGGTTGGACCATTGAACTTTGACATATGGGATTTTTCTTCGTCTTAAGACTCGATCCATGTTGTCCACATCCGGATAGGGACTTCATTGTATTGTAAATTCCTCCTCAGGTTATCTTGAACGACTAATGGTTCTGCCTCAAGCACATGGCTGGGATCAGGTATGTATTTCCTTGGACCATTGAACTTTGACATATGGGATTTTTCTTCGTCTTAAGACTCGATCCATGTTGTCCACATCCGGATAGGGACTTCATTGTATTGTAAATTCCTCCTCAGGTTATCTTGAACGACTAATGGTTCTGCCTCAAGCACATGGCTGGGATCAGGTATGTATTTCCTTAGTTGTGACCCGTGAAAGACTGGGTGGATACAGAACATACTAGGCAGTAGTGCTAGCTGATAAGCCAGTGTACTAACCTTTCCCACTATCTCAAATGGTCCCACGTATCTTGGGTTCAGCTTCCTGCCTTGTCAAACCTGATTATCCCTTTCATTGAGGAGACCTTCACATAGACTTTCTCCCCAATCTCAAAGTCAGGGGTCTCCGTTTCATGTATGCCCAGCTCTTGTGACGGTCTTGGGCTGCCTTCAGTCGTTCTTTAATCACTTTAACTTTCTCCATGGTGAATTGAACGATATCGGGCACAGTGATGGATCTTTCTCCCACTTATTCCCAGTATAGGGGCGACCGACATTTTCGCCCATATAGGGCTTCATATGGTGCCATCCCAATACTGTCGTGGTAGCTGTTGTTGTAAGCAAACTCAACCAGGCACATATGTTCATTCCAATTTACACTGAAGTCCAACGCACAAGCTCGCAACATATCCTCCAGAGTTTGAATGGTCCTTTCCGTCTGACCGTCCGTTTGGGGATGATATGCGGTGCTGAGTGTTACTTTTGTCCCCATTTCCTCTTGAAATTTATTCCAGAAACTTGAGATAAATCTCGGGTCTTGATCGGAAACAATGCTGACTGGCACACCATACATCCTTACTATATTATCCATGTACAACGCGGTCGATTTTTCCAATTTGTATTTCATGCGTACGGGTAGGAAGTGTGTGGATTTTGTTAGTCTATCAACTATTACCCATATTCCATCATAACCTTGTCTTGTTTTTGGTATCCCCACTACGAAATCCATGGAGATTTGCTCCTATTTCCATTCAGGGATTTCTAGTGGCTGGAGTAGTCCTCCCGATTTTTGGTGTTCGGATTTTACTTGATGGAATACCTGGCATTGGGAAACGAAGTTTGCAACATCCTTCTTCATCCCATGCCACCAAAATTTCCCTTCAGGTCTCTACATTTTGGTGCCATCGGGATGGATTGAATCTTGACTTATGTGCCTCGGCCATTACTCCTTTCCGACTGTTATCCACATCAGGCATGCACACTCGCTGGTTCATCCATAGCACCCCTTGTTCATCTACTCGATGATCAGGTGCTTTCCCTTCCTTAATTTTCTCCTGGATTTTCAGCAAGCCTGGGTCTTGGCCTTGACACAATTTTATCTTTTCGCGTAAACGGGGCTTCGCAGATATTGACGCGAGTACCATCTTTTCCCTGTTTTTGCGACTTAAAGCGTCGGCTACCTTGTTAGCCTTCCCTGGATGGTAGCTGATCGTTAGGTCGTAATCTTTTTAGGAGTTCTATCCAACTTCTTTGTCTCATATTCAGTTCTTTCTGCGTGAAAAAATACTTGAGACTCTAGTGATTAGTGAAGATCTCGCACTTGGCTCCATATAAGAAGTGCCTCCAAA
>KQ998245.1:0-13214 GCA_001598015.1 Dorcoceras hygrometricum
GCAGATGGATAGTGACCTGATGATCTATCAAACTACCCTCGTTCGGACTTTCCAAGTGGTTACCATTTGTCGAGTGGATTAAGTCCAAGGTCTTGGTTGTAAAGATTAGTCCTTATTACTCGAAACGTCATTGAGACTCTAAACGATAGGTGCCTCACTTTGACCGATTTACCGACTCAGTTGGGGTCATCTGGTGGCGGGGTTGGGTGAGGTCCCAATGCATGTAGGAGTCGATGCTTTGTTGTCGATAATTAACCTCTCGTCCTTGTGCGTGGATATCCTATGCTATCTGAGGAGATAATAGTGTGACAAATCTCTTGCCAGAGTACTAGATGTGTTTTAGGCAAATGGGTTTACCTATTAACACATGTGATGTGACTATTTGATCTCCAAGATGTATGCATGGTTGTTGGATCTATAGCGACTCTCGATTTACCAATGGTCGTTGATCTGATCGGGATATTTTAGTTGAAAGGACGTACTGTACGCTAACCATGAGCGAATGATCTTGCAGGTACTATCAGTGATACCTAGGGGATCATGGGGCGATGTTGCTAGACGCTTACCATGATTCGATGGGTAAGTCCGAAAATATGTTTTCAGATTCACAAATGTTGTGAGCCCACGGCTAGTTGTATCCCTGAATCATTGAAGGTCACACAAGTACTGGTTTCCCAATTTTCGTATGGATATGGTACTCAAGGTGTTGAGTATATTAGGAGTAAGGTTGGGTGTATGACTTCCTAAAAGTAGCTAAGGGAGTAGGACTTCCATGTTGTTTGTGTATGAGTGTGGGTTGAGTTCTTCCCCACTGTATGATGTTTTCTCTGTATCTACTCCTGCTGGTGTGAGTTTGTTGTCCCGTGAGGTGGTGTTGGATTGTGTTCTCAGGTTTGATGCGCATGTGTTGGTGACCAATTTGATTGTTTTGGAAATTAGAGATTTTGATTGTATATTGGTAATGGACGTGTTGTCCAGTTATAGAGCGACAGTGGATTGTTTCCATGGTGTAGTGATATTTAGGTCTGATTTGGAGAGAAATGGGATTTTTATGGTGCTGATTCGCGACTAAGATTCCTTTCGTGTCTGCCATGGAGATGTTTAGTTTGTTGTCACTAGAGAATTCAGGTTTTATGATCTATGCCTTGGATGTTTCCCAAGTATCACGAATAGAGTTGAGCGATGTTCCGATTGCTCGAGAGTTTCCTGACGTGTTTTCGGATGAGATTCCTGGATTCCCTCCGAGATGAGAGATTGATTTCAGTATCGAGTTGGTTCCAGGGAAAGCCCCGATTTCTAGAGCTCCGTATCGGTTGGCGCCAGCTGAGTTGAAGGAACTCAAAGAGCAGTTGCGTGATCTTTAGAGAAGGGCTTTATTAGACCGAGTATGTCGCCCTGGGGAGCTCCGATTCTTTTTGTTAAGAAGAAGTATGGATCTATGAGTATGTGTGTGGATTTTCGGCAGTTGAATAAAGCGAAGATTAAGAACAAGTATCCGTTGCCGAGTATTGATGAATTGTTTGACCAGTTGCAGGGATCTACTGTATACTCTAAGATTGATCTGCGGTCTGGTTATCATCAGTTGCGGATCAGAGACGCTGATGTGGCGAAGATGGCTTTCAGGAAGAGATATGGGAATTATGAGTTTTTGGTGATGCTTTTTGGATTGACGAACGCTCCTACTGTCTTCATGGATTTGATTAATCACGTCTTCAGTGAGTATATTGATCGTTTTGAGATTGTCTTCATAGATACATCCTGGTGTATTCGAAGAACTCCAGAGAGCACAAAGAGCATTTGAGATTGGTTTTGCAGAAACTGAGAGACTCACAGCTGTATGCGAAGTTCGGCAAGTGTGAATCTGGCTAGATAGAGTTGTTTTCTTGGGTTTCACAGTGCAAGGTATTTATGTGGATCCGAGTAAGGTCTAAGCAGTTCTTAACTAGGAGCGACCTAGGAATTTTTCTGAGATCCGTAGTTTTTTGGGTTTGGCTGGCTATTATAGGAGTTTCATTGAGAAGTTCTCTTCGATAGCTAGGTCGATGACTCAGTTGACCCAGAAAGATAGGAAGTTTGTTTATACTGACGAGTGTGAGTCGAGTTTCCAGTTGCTTAAGGAGAAGTTGACTACTGCTCCTGTGTTAGCTTTGCCTTCTGGTTCTGGTGGTTTTTTGGTATGCTCTGATGCTTCTCTGAGTGGTTTAGGATGCTTGTTGATGCAGAACGGTTATGTGATAGCTTATGCGTCTCGACTCTTCGATAGCTAGGTCGATGACTCAGTTGACCCAGAAGATAGGAAGTTTGTTTATACTGACGAGTGTGAGTCGAGTTTCCAGTTGCTTAAGGAGAAGTTGACTACTGCTCCTGTGTTAGCTTTGCCTTCTGGTTCTGGTGGTTTTTTGGATGCTCTGATGCTTCTCTGAGTGGTTTAGGATGCTTGTTGATGCAGAACGGTTATGTGATAGCTTATGCGTCTCGACTGTTGAAGCCCCATGAGACGAGATATCCCGTTCATGATCTTGAGTTGGCTGCAATAGTGTTTGCTTTGAAGATTTGGCGTCACTATTTGTATGATGAACAATTTGTGGTGTACACCGACCACAAGAGTTTGAAATATATCTTCACGCAGTCAGATTTGAAAATGAGGCAGCGCCGCTGGATGGAGTTGCTGAAGGATTTTGAGTGTGAGATCCAGTATCAGCCTGGGCGAATGAATTTGGTGGCCGATGCTATGAGTAGGAAAACCCAACCGGCGATGTTGACGTCGATAAGAATATCAAAACTCCATGAGGATTTGGGGACTTCTGGATGGATTTTTCAGCCAAGTGATCAGTATTTCGTGGTTTCTTCTTTTCAGGTTTAGCCACAGATTGTAGCAGACATTAGAGCAGCGCAGAGGACTGATCCGTATGTGCATGAATTGAAGATTAAGGCTCAGAATGGTCAGTCTGAGGATTTTTCTGTTGCTTCTGATGGATGATTGAGATTTCGAGGTAGATTGGTGGTTCATAATTTGATTGATTTGAAGGAAGCCATCTTGAATGAAGCTCATTGTAGTAGATACAGTGTGCATCTGGGCGAGACAAAGATCTATCATGCTTTGAAGTCTCACTATTGGTGGGAAGGAATGAGGAATGACATCTCTGGATTTGTAGCTCATTGTTTGAATTGTCAACAGGTCAAGGCTGAGAGGATGAGACCTGGTGGATTGCTACAGAGTTTAGAAGCGCCTCAGTGGAATTTGGAGCACATCGGCATGAATTTTGTGATGCATTTGCCTCGATCGAGTAGGGGATGTGATGTTGTTTGGGTTGTGATTGATCGACTTTCGAAGTCAGCCCATTTCATTCCCTATGATGTGAAGTGTTCGATGAAGAAGATGGCGCGACTTTACATTGACCATGTGGTGAGATTGCATGGAGTGCCGGTTTCGATAGTGTCTGATAGAGATCCAAGGTTTACTTCCGGATTCTAGAAGAGCTTGCAGACATCGATGGGTTCGGGATTGGCTATGAGTACAGCCTATCACCCACAAACAGATGGTCAATCCGAGAGGACCATCCAGATTTTAGAAGATATGCTGCGAGCAGTTGTTTTGGATTTCATTGGTCGCTGGAAGGATTCCTTATCCTTAGTGGAGTTTTTTCTATAACAACATCTACCAAGTGACTATTGGAATGGCCCCTTTTGAAGCGCTGTATGGTCGTAAGTTTAGATCACCGTTCTGCTGTGAAGAGATTGGTGAGAAGCAGTTGTCTACTCCTGAGTTTGTGCAGTACATGAAAGATCAGGTTGAGTTAATTCGGAGTAGGATGAAAGCTGCTCAAGATAGACATGCTAGCTATGCTAGGAATGGCCCCTTTTGAAGCGCTGTATGGTCGTAAGTTTAGATCACCGTTCTGCTGTGAAGAGATTGGTGAGAAGCAGTTGTCTACTCCTGAGTTTGTGCAGTACATGAAAGATCAGGTTGAGTTAATTCGGAGTAGGATGAAAGCTGCTCAAGATAGACATGCTAGCTATGCTAATAAGAGACGCCGACCTTTGGAGTTCGAAGTAGGTGATCGAGTGTTTCTCAAAGTTTCTCCTTTCAAGAGTGTGATGAGATTCAGACTGAAAGGTAAATTGACTCCTAGATTCGTTGGTCCCTTTGAAATTTTTGAGAGGATTGGACAGTTCGCTTATAGATTGAGGCTGCCTGAAGAGTTAGCAGCGATGCATGATGTGTTTCATGTGTCAATGTTGAGGAAATATGAGCCTGATCCATCCCATGTGTTGAGGACTGATGAATTAGAGTTGGATTCTACCTTGAGCTATGTTGACTATCCAGTGCAGATTTTGGATAGGAAGGAGAAACAGTTGAGGAATATGGTTATTCCGTTGGTGATGGTCCAATGGAGCAAGCATGGTCATGTGGAAGAAACCTAGGAGGTTGAAGAGAAGATGAGACAGAAGTGGCCTCATCTGTTTGAGCTTTGACAGTGGAGTTGTGCTGGTGAGTTCTAGTGTTTTGTTGATTTCTGCCCTGTGTTTGCCTTTGATTTCGAGGACAAAATCTCTTAAGATGGGGAGAATGTGAGGACTAGAATTTTCTAAGTACGATTTATGGCTAATTAGATTTGGTTTGGAATTAGCTAATTGAGTTTCTGAGTATCGGGTTTTCAGATTTAAGGATTTAGTGATTTTTAGAATTTTAGTTTTTAGCGAAATCTAGATGCTCAGATGTGCACTTGTGTGTTTGCGTGAGTTTTTGCAAGTAGGGAGCAAAGCGCTGTTGTTTTGAGCACTGGTCAGATGTGGCGTTGTTGGAGGTAATGCGACGTCGTATTGTGTTTTCAGTAGTAGCGTGACCAGATGTCAACGCTAGTCAACTCAGTAGTGAGAGTGTAGCGAGAAGCAGCTGTTAGAGTTGGCGCGCGGGTACAAGAAGTTGTTGTGTGTTAGTCAACAGCTGAGCTGACCGTTGGTAGTTAGCGCGTTCAAATGTTGCTAGCGAGAGATCTATTTCAGCAGTAGAGCTCTGCTACGTCGTTTGGATAAGTTAGCGCGACGTAGTTTTGGTGTTGCGTTAGTAGAGAGTAGCAAAGTCTGATTCTAGACAGTTGAGGCCAGTTGCGAGAGACTTCTGCCTTAGAATGAAAGCTGTTTTGTACCAAGATCTGAGTTGGTGAGACATCTGAATTAGTCGATGAAAACTTCTGTTGTAGCTTTGACTGGGGATTGAAATGCAAGTGCTGATCGACACTTAGAGCATTTTAAAATCTTAGATTTCCTATCTTCTTCCCCGATAACCCTCGATAACTACTATTCATTCGAACCCTATTTCCATCGATTACGACGTTTCTCGCCACCGTCTGGAGTAAGATTGGTAGCGCTGAGCTCTTCTTCTCTAGGGCTTTAGATTAGTACCAGTTTTGAGACTGGACTCGCTGGATTTGAGGAACGTGAAGTTGCTGTAGTGCTGGAGAGTCTTCGCGATTGTGGACCAGTAGTTCATCTGTTCTTCGACAGCTTTGGGTAAGCGATTCGTTCCCTTTTTAAACTTCGTATGAGAGATGAGTAGTGTTCTGTAGGAGCTAGGTAGCTGAGTTAAGCTACTGGACTTTAGAATTTAAGCTGTTGAGTTCATATTTGAGTTAATTTGCTAGATACTTTAACAGATTTGAGCTTGTAGTAGCTTCTGCTGAGTTGCCGTGGAGTTGCTTGGGCAGTGAATTTGAGTTGGTTGCCGCGCCCTTCTGTTGTGTAAGATCTACTGAGGTTTGAGGTAAGAATTGAGCTATGTATTGAGAAGTTTTCGATATCATCTTTGGGAGTATTTCTATTGTGTGTTAACTGCTGTGTTCTGCATTGAATGCTGAATTATATTCTTCTGTGCTCATTGATGTTTGTGCGTGTGATGTATGCATTGATTAAGCATGAGTCTGATGTGCATTCATGCATGCATATTGAGCCTGATTCTATTGAAAGCTGAATCACATTACATGTTGTGATCGGCCGGCTGAGTCGTCGTACCTGAAGATCACAAGGTGATGATGATTGATGAGATTGCACAGCTGAGTCGTTGTGCTATTCTGTTTTCCTATCGATGATTCTTGGTAGCCCTTTCCTGCATTGCACGATAGTTATATTTCATTGTCTGATATGATTTATGCTTTTATTGTGCTCTTCGTACTGAGGTTTGACATCGTATTTCTTTTTCCTGCTTTGTGTTTTTGGGACTGTGTTGCCCATTTCAGGAGCTGCAGGTAATCTGGCTGGGCAGAGTGGAGCTTCAGCTAGTAGATCCCCGTTTGGTTGAGTCCCAGTATATTTATACTTTTATTGAGCCAGGGGATGTCCTGCGCCTTTATGTATTTGGGGGATCTGTAGTTTGAGACTTGTGTTGATTACCTGTTGTGTTGTTGTTTGAGTTTTGAATTCAACTCTATTTTAGGTATGATGTATTTTGAAATGATATTGGATCAGGCCCTTATTCGAAAATTTTTAGCCCGTATTTTTATGATGCTTCCGCATATTTGTGATTAATTATTGTATTAGCGCACGTGGCCTAACAATATCTTGGGTGGGTGTGTTGTTCAGTTATAGAGCGACAATAGATTGTTTCCATGGTGTAATGAGGTTTAGACCTCAAGTTGGGGAGAAGTGGGATTTCTACGGTACTGATTCGCGATCAAAGATCCCACTAGTGTCTGTCATGGATATGTTCAGCTTGTTGTCTCTAGAGAATTCAGGGTTTATGATCTATGCCCTTGATGTTTCTGTGGGATTTCTACGGTACTGATTCGCGATCAAAGATCCCACTAGTGTCTGTCATGGATATGTTCAGCTTGTTGTCTCTAGAGAATTCAGGGTTTATGATCTATGCCCTTGATGTTTCTCGAGAATCTCGGATAGAGTTGAGTGATGTTCCGATTGCTCGAGAGTTCCAAGATTTTTTCCCGGATGAGATTCCTGGATTCCTTCCGAGACGAGAGATTGATTTCAGCATAGAGTTGGTGCCAGGGACAACCCCGAATTCTAGAGCTCCGTATCGGTTGGCGCCTGTTGAGTTGAAGGAACTCAAGGATCAGTTGCGTGATCTTTTGGATAAAGGCTTCATCAGACCTAGTATGTTACCTTGGGGAGCTCCGATTCTTTTTGTGAAGAAAAAGGATGGATCTATGAGGATGTGTGTGTATTTTTGATAGTTAAATAAAGCGAAGATTAAGAACAAGTACCCTTTGCCGAGGATTGATGACTTGTTTGATTTGCAGGGATCGACAGTGTACTCTAAGATTGATCTGCGATCTGGTTATCATCAGTTGCGGATTAGAGACGCTGATGTGTCGAAGACGGCGTTTAGGATGAGATATGGGCATTATGAGTTTCTTGTGATGCCTTTTGGATTGACGAATGCTCCTGTTGTCTTCATAGATTTGATGAATCGTGTATTTAGTGAGTACATCGATCATTTCGTGATTGTCTTCATAAATGACATCCTGGTGTATCCGAGGAATTTCAGAGAGCATAAGGAGCACTTGAGATTGGTGTTGCAGAAACTGAGAGACTAAAGCTTTATGCGAAGTTCAGCAAGTGTGAATTCTGGTTGGATAAGGTAATCTTTTTGGGTCATTTCATATATGTAGAAGGTATTTCTGTTGATCCGAGTAAGGTCGAAGCGGTTCTTAACTGGGAGTGACCTAGGAATGTTATAGAGATCCGTAGTTTCTTAGGTTTGTCTGGATATTATAGATGTTTCATTGAAAAGTTCTCTTCGATAGCCAGGTCAATGACTCAGTTGACCTAGAAAGATAGGAAATTTGTTTGGACTGATGAGTGTGAGTCGAGTTTCCGGTTGCTCAAGGAGAAGTTGACTACTGCTCCTGTGTTGGCTTTTCCTTCGGGTTCTGGAGGTTTTGTAGTGTGCTCTGATGCTTCTCTGAGTGGTTTGGGATGTGTTTTGATGCAGAACAGACGAGTGATACCTTATACATCTCGACAGTTGAAGCCATATGAGACGAGATACCCCATTCATGATCTAGAGTTGGATGCTATTGTTTTCGCCTGAATATTTGGCGTCACAACTTGTATGGTGAGTAGTTCGTGGTGTACACGGACCATAAGAGTTTGAAATATATTTTCACACAGTCTGATTTGAATATGAGGTAACGTCGTTGGATGGAGTTTCTTAAAGATTTTGACTGTGAGATTCAATATCAGCCTGGGCGGATGAACTTAGTGGCCGATGCTTTGAGTAGAAAAGCCCAGCCTGCGATGTTGACGTCGTTGAGTATATCCAAAGTCCATGAGTATTTGGGGACTTTTGGATGGCAATTTCAGCCGAGTGATCAGTATTTCGTGGTTTCTTCTCTTCAGGTTGAACAACAAATCGTTTCAGACATTATAGAAGCACATAACTGACCCGTATATTCATGAGTTGAAGATTAAAGCTCAAAGTGGTCAGTCAGAAGATTTTTCTGTTGCTTCTGATGGATGTCTGAGATTTTGTGGTAGATTGGTGGTTCCGAACCTGATTGATTTGAAAGAGACTATTTTGAATGAAGCTCATTGTAGTCGTTACAGTGTGCATCCGGGCGAGAAGAAGATGTATCATGCCTTGAAGTCTCACTACTGGTGGGCAGGTATGAAGAGTGACTGTTCATTCGAACCCTATTTCTTGAGATTTTCGTAGATTTATGCCGCCATTTGGAGCAAGGCTGGTGGAGCTGGGTTCGTATCTTTTAGAGCTTTCGATTGATACCAGTTTGGAGCTTTAGATCGATGAGTTGAGGGAGCGCGAAGTAGTTGCAGAGTACGATAACTTCGCGATTGTTGTCTAGTGGTTCTTCCGTTTCTTTAGAGCTTTCGAGTAAATGATTTCTTCTCGTTTTGAGCTTCGATATAGAACTGAGCAGTGCTCTGTTGAGTTGAGGTAGTTGTTTTAGGCTACGCGGCTTTAGGTTGTAAGCTGCATGAGCTTAGATATAAGCTGATTGTTAGATATCTTGACAGATTTTGGGCTTGTAGTTATTTTCCGTAGAGCTTTTAAGGAGCTCGTGAGTAGCAGATTTGATCAGACTGTTGGAGCTGCGTTCTGCGTGATCTGTCAATGTAGAAACTAAGAATTGAGGTACGAATTGAGCTTATTTAAACAGCTTTGGACATAAGCATGTGAATATTCGAGCATGATCTGAATGTTGTGATCTAGATGTTTATGTGAACAGACTTGACTTGACTGTATGTGTTTTCCTTGTTCTGTTTACGCTGTTTTATGTATGTGAGAATTGATATTCTTGGCATTCATGAATACATATTGAGCCTGATGTTAGATTGATGACCCGAGTCGAGCTAGCATTGTTATCGATCGGCTGAGTTGTCGCGCCTAAAAGGTCCAATGCTATCATCGGGGTGGTGGCAGGTTGAGTCGTCGCGCCTGAAGACCACTGAGCTGTGATGGTCAACGGACCTGAAGATCACGGACCGATGATTTCCACCGGCTGATTGGCCGTGCATGGTGTTTGAGGCTCAATTGATATTTTCCAGCGGAGTTGTTGGCCTAGATGAGCGATTTTTCCTTGACAGTCTCATGCATATCATGATGTGAATATTGCATGTTTTATGAGTGCTCTTCGTACTGAGGTTTTGACCTCGTTTCCTTTCCCTGTTTCTGGACTTCTTGTGTCTTGATTGGACTTTGCAAGTTCTTCAGGTAACCAGGCTGGACAGAGTGGAGCTTCAGCTGGTCGATCTCCATTTTGACTTGAGTCCCAGTTATATGTGTGATATATTGAGTCAGGAGATGTCCTGTGCCTTTATTTATGTTTAGGGATCGATTGACTAATTATTGTTTACCTGTTGTGTTGTGAGTTTTGAGTTAAACTCCTTGTTTTGATATGAGATTATTTTGAATAATAAATTGGATCAGGCCCAAAATCTGAAAAATTTTAGCACATATTTTGAATGCTTCCGTATTATTTGGATTAAATGAGTATTTAATCCGTCATTAGTGCACTGGGTCTGACAGGAACCATGCCCAACTATCAAATAAATACATCTTGGAGGACACGTATTCCCAAACAGATTGAACTACCAGTAAACAATGCTCTTCAACTGGATTCGGTCGGGAAAAAGATTCAAGAATCTCTTTGCCCCTTGCAGCAAGATCAATTTTCTGAAGGAAATGGGTTGCCAAATTAATTTCCCTTATTTCCACTTGGGGAAACACCATTCCATTACCTTAAATGGTTTATTGCTGGCCAGCTTGTTTACTAGATGGGCGGACTTGGAACGGAAGATTTTTGGATGCTTCCTCTGCCTCAGCTGGAATGGGAGCTGGTCCAGCTTGGATGGCAGAAAGAGGCTTCACCAACCTAGGCCTCTTGGTCTCCAGATTCTTCCTGATGGCACAAGAATGATTTGGCTTTAGTAACTTGGCCACCTAGTCTGGCTACAGCTGGCTTCACCAGGGGATGCTCATCTACGTTCGGAATGGTCTCAGAACGCGACTGAGCTGGAGCAGCAGAGTCCCCTGCCGCTAATTTCTTCTGCGTCAGATTCATCTTCTTCGGCTCGACAGCTTCATCTGCCTTATCCCCAGATACTTTGCTCGCCTCACCAGATTGGGGAGCTGCTTGGTTCTTCTTCAAGTAAGTGAGAACAGACTTGGTGTTCAACACTTTAAGGGGATGCAGAGCTACGGACTCCCCAAGGTCCGCTTTGACCAACTTCTCTAGCAGTATGCTGAGCTGCACGGCATACCCTTGTGATTGTTTTCCAGGCGAGGAAACCATGGCAACTAGAGTTCAAAAAAACATGTGCGCCCAGTTAATATTTATTCCGACGCTGATCCCCACCATCATATCTAATCTTTCTACCGTCACGGCATCAAACGAACCTGCCTTAGCAGTCAGAGACTTGGTAAAAATATCATTCAAAAGCCTATATTACACCTTCATGCCTTTCTTTTTGCTTGAATTCTTGAATGGAACTTTCGTCACGGAGAATATTATTTTCATATTAGCCACTGACTTTGTCGGAAGCTCCGAGAAACTGATTATATCCTCTGTCGGAAGATGAAACGTCTCGAAGAACACTTCTTTAGTTATCACTAGTTTCCTCTTGGCCACAGTACTGACAATCTCCCCTGAAATCACTGTAGCGTTCGCAAAGAACTGAGTTAGCGCGTCCTCAATCACAGAGCCTGAAACCCCCAAGAATCCATGCAAGTTTTTTAGAGAATGACCGTCCAATTTAAAAATATTTTTAAAGGACAAAATGATCTCAACCATTCGATTTTTACTGCACCAACATGGAACATTAATTCAAACACCTTGATAAGATCTCATTGTATATGTCCCTAAGCTAGATTAGATCAACATGGACCCGATCAGCTAGGAGAACTCATTGTATTTGTCCCTAAGCTAGATCATATTAGCATGGACCCGATCAGCTCGGAGAACTCACAATATTTGTTCTTTAGCTGGATCAGATCAGCACGGACCCGATAATCTCGGAGACATTAAACGGATTGTTGCTCTTATCTGTTTGAATTTCTTTGTTCCCCTGAACAGGTTCTTACACAACATGGCTAAGAAATATCTAAGAGACCTAAAATATTTCTACAGTAAGAAAACTTAGCGTCCGATATAGGTTTCATGAAAATATCAGATACTTGCTTATCTGTTGGAACATGCTCCGCAAGGATTTCCTTTTTCAGCACACGGTCTGTTATGAAATGATTCCTTATGTCAATATGCTTGGCCCTGGAGTGCAGCACATAATTTTGAGTGATGGAGATTTCACTTGTGTTATCACAGAAGATGAGTTCTTCAGCTGCATCAATGCCGTAATCCCGAAGCTGTTGTTGAATCCATAGGATCTGAGCACAACAGCTCCCAACTGCTCGATAATCTGTCTTAGCTGTGGACGTGACGATGGATGCTACTTCTTGCTAAACCAGGAGATTAATCTGTCACCCAAAAACTGACAGGTTCCACTTGTTCTACGCCGATCGATCTTACATCTTGCATAATCTGTATCTGAATAACCAATTAAATTGAAACTTGAGTCTTCGGGATACCAAAAACCCATGTTTTTAGTGCCCTTTAAATATTTTAGAATACGTTTAACAGCAATGAAATGGGATTGTTTTGGATCAGCTTGGAAACGTGAACACATACAGACTGCGAACATAATGTCCGATATGCTTGCTGTTAGATACAGTTGGTCCAGTCATCCCACTATACAAAGTTACCTCTACGTCAGTACCAGCTTCACACGATACAAAGTTACCTCTACGTCAGTACCAGCTTCATCTTTGTCCAGCTTGATTGAAGCACTCATCGGAGTAGCTGCTGAAGAGAATTTTTCCATCCCAAAATTCTTCATAAGTTCCTTTGTATGATTCACTTGATTGATGGATATTGCATCTTTAAGCTGCTCACATGTAATCCGAGGAAAAATGTCTGCTCTCCCATCATTCTCATCTCGAACGTATGTTTCATCAGCTTTGAAATTTTTTCGCACATCTAGGATTTACTTGAACCAAAGATAATGTCATCCACATAAATTTTGACCAGTAAGACATGATTATTATTAACAAATTTAAACAGCGTCTTATCTAATGAGCCAATAAAAAATTCATGCTTAATCTAAAATTTGGACAAAGTAGCATACTAAACTCTTTGTGCTTGTTACAGACCATACAGAGTTTTGTCCACTACATAATCCGGTCTAGTATGATCTGCGAAGCCAGGAGGATGTGCAACATACGCTTCCTCATTTAGGACATCGTTTAAGAATGCACTTCTAACATCCATTTGATAAACATTAAAATTTTTAAAAGAAGCATATGAAAGAAATACACGAATGGCTTCTAATTTGGCTACGGGTGCAAAGTATTACTCAAAGTCTATCCCTTCTGTTGGGGGATCCGGATCCGCCCCCCGGCGAGGCAGCGGAAGAACCTAAGAAAAGGCCGGGAGACGATCAATACGAATAACAACAATTCTACAAGCGTCATACATAGGGCGTTCAAAACGAATACCTTGCTGGCACTTGTGCCTGGCTCCAACCGGTATTACAAGAACCCGGCTCTTCTCGGTAGATTGCGGTAGATAATCGCCAATCCGGTCCATGACCAGAACCGAGACTCCTTCGTCAGGCTGCACTAGAAGCGCTGACGAGATCAGCACGAACGGATTCTCCTCGTCGAACTGGCCGGAAACAAATTTCCG
>KQ998246.1:15990-33011 GCA_001598015.1 Dorcoceras hygrometricum
CACAGTGACTATTAGATGTGTTTCATGATAGCCATCATATCCACTATCACATCTAACATACACTATGGTGCATTCTAGGTCTTTATCCAACACAAATGTTAACATTATAATAATAATTAAGATAAAGAAAGCCATAATTAAATGCGAATTTAATCCAATCGACTAGGAACGAGTTCAGAATTCACAGTGACTATTAGATGTGTTTCATGATAGCCATCATATCCACTATCACATCTAACATACACTATGGTGCATTCTAGGTCTTTATCCAACACAATTGTTAACATTATAACATAATTTAAGATAAAGAATGCCATAAATAAATGCGAATTTCATAAATAAAGATTGTCATGTACAAGAGTCAATAAAACCCACACGCCACAAGTTGGCTAGTTGGGCATCTACTCTAACACTCTCTGCTGATCATCGCAACTAACATACCAACAGCTGATCACTCGCAACAGCTCGATACGCGCTAATACACCAACATCTGGAATCCCCGTCAGTATTGCTGCTGCTTTCTACCAACACGCAACACCTGAAATATCAACAACTGACGCGATCACTCCACGGCTGATCCCACTACTACTGCTGCTGATTCCAACACTTAGATAAAATTGATGTCTACGCCAAACACATCGACCAACAGTTGGTCCAAACCCGACCAACACCTGATTGCGAAAACACAGGTCTCACATCATAGCTCCCAGTTCATAGTTATGTGCTACTATCCCTGAGTATTGTCGTTGTTGTTGGCTTAGCAGGTTTCAGATCGGAGTGCTCGGGACTCTTGTTATGGTAATTGTAGCTCAGAAAGCTAAGGTACGGATGTGAGCTTGTTTTACAGCTTTGGGATAGGCATGGATATATGTGTATGTTGCTGGTGTGTTGTGCCGTGTATGCTATTGTGTTATTGATATAATCTGTCGCATCTGCATACACGCATTTTCCATGTTGAGCTCAGATCTTGTTAGCCGTGCCTTGTTATGCTAACCTGTGAGTACCAGGATGCTTTGTTGAGGACGAGCTGCAATGTCGTGACCCTCATCTCCCTGCTGGGTTGTTGTTAGTCGCTATGAGCCGAGTAGATAGCTACCACACCTCATGAGTTGGGCAACAGCAGGTTGAGTGATCTATTATGCATCTGGTACAGTTTGTTGAGACGAGTGGATAGCTACCAAGACCTCACACACCGTGGCCACTATCTTCCATTCGCTTGGTTATCAATTGTGGAGTTATTCTTGAGTTCCTTTGGCTCCCTGTTTCGGTGGTAGCCTGCGGATGTTTCCTTCTGCTGTTCTCATGCATAGCACGTGCATTTATATCTGTTGCTATCTGTTTGCTATATTATGCTGCTCTCCGTACTGGGGTTTGACCCCTGTCCCTCTGGGGCTGGATTATTTTGTTTGCCTGTGTGTTGTTCATGTTATCCAGGTTTCTCAGCTGGTCGTGGATATAGCCCAGCTGGTGGTGCCCCGGGATGTGAAAAGAGTGTCCCAGTTATATATATTGTATATATATTAGGCAGTAGAGTCATCGCCGTGGAATGCCCCGGGGATGTGATGTTCTATTGCTAATTTGAGACTTATGTCTGGGAGTCACTCGATGCTTGTATTTGTTATTGTATCTGCTGTTGTTGGTTTTCGGTTGTTGTAAAACCAGTATTTTGTGTATCAATGTATTTTTAAATTATGTTTTCTAATTCAGGCCAAAGCAAAAAAATTTAGCCACTTTTAAATTGCTTCTGTATTGATTATTGCTTGGTTAGTTTCTGATTTGTGCACCGGGCCTGACACTTCGCCTGGCAAACAATCGCAAGGTTACGCCATGCAGCTCATCTTACTGCTTTATAAGTTAGTTAAAGCTGATCTTGGGGAGTTCGCGGCTCTACATCCCCTTAAAGTGTTGAACATCAAGTCAGTTCACACTTATCTGAAGAAGAACCAAGACTCTGCTCCCAAATCTGGTGAGGAGAGGAAACTATCTGGGGATAAGGCAGATGAATCTGCCGATCCGAAGAAGAAGAAGCTGAAGCAGAAGAAGTTAGTGGCAAGGAGCTCTCCTGCTCCAGCTCAATCGCATTCTGAGACCCGCTCAGACACAGACAAGCGTCCTCTGGCCGAGTTAGCTGCAGCCAGAACAGGTGGCCAAGCTACTAAAAACAAACTTGTTATTGCGCCATCTGATTCTGAGTACACAGCCTCGTTGAAGCTACCAGAGATTAGGAAGAAGCAGAGGACCAAAATAACAAAGCTGGTGAAACCTCTCTCTGCAATTCTTGCTATAGATTCAGTTGTGGAAACGGCAGCATCCGAAAATCTTTCTTTACAAGTCCAGCCACCCAGTGTACAAGTTGGACAGCAACAACGGTTTATGGGAGTGGAATGGTGTTCCCCCCGGTGGAAATCAGAGAAATTAATTGGGCAACCCATTTCCTTCCGAAGATAGATCCAGTTGCAAAGGGCAAAGAAATCCTTGAAGCTTTTGCCCAGCCAAACCCAGTCAAAGAGCACTATTTACTGGTGGTTCAATCAGCTTGGGAATACATGTCCTCCAAAATGTCTTTATTTGATAGATGGGCACGGTTCCGGACTGAGGTGAATATAAACAAAATCAGGTCAATGAAGCTCATAGGCAGGATGGCTAAATAGGAAGATGCTTTTATGCTGTGGGCTGAGACAAAAAAGGTTTCTGAGTTATTGCAGTGGCGGTTGCTGGTCTTGTATAGGATGTATGAGGAGTAGCTGCGGGGGGCGATAGGTAAGCACTGGCAAGAATTTGACAAAGCTGCACCATATGCCAACCGTGATCTTATGTGCATTCGATGTTTAGAAAGAGAGCTTAAACAGATCACGAAGTAGTATAGGTTTCAGCGTTTTACAGCTGGTCTACCGATCCTGGTTCCTGAATCATCAGCCTCAGGGAATTTCTCTCAATACGATACTCCTGGAGTCACCTAGGTCGAGGTGTTTACCTTGTTCAAACTAGGGACCACTGCTCAAGCTGAAGAAGCAGAGAAAGCTATGACTGAGCAATCAGCCCAGGAGCTTATTGAGGTAGAAGAGCTTCCACCCATAGTCCAATATTTTTTTGTGGAAGCTACGGATTATTTTGAGCAACCGGCTCCAGTGGCAGGGAAACCGGATATTGGAGATGAGCAATAGGCTCAAGCTGATTTTATCCGCATAAAATACTTTTATTGTTCAAGAAAACAGAATGACTGAGTACAGACATTTGACTGTTAACTAAACTGATTTACAAAGAGTTTTCAAAACACAAACATTTTAAAAAAAATTTATTGAAACCTCCTTCTAAACTCCAAACTTTCTATTTTTGATCTCAACACATTCATATATCTATTAATAAAATTTACCTAACAAAAAAATTATACAACTACGAATATGAATCTATCTCACACATTGTATCTACTAAATTGCAATAATTGAATAGTATTGGTTTTCTACTAAAAATATTTTTTTAATCATAAATATGGAATTGCCCAAACATTTCTTCGAAATTGACATCACCTGTAAAAAAATATTATTTTTTCAATCAAAAATACTATTTTACACTACAAATATTATTATATACACTCATCAAACCATCTCACAATTAAAACATCGAACTATCTTATAAGATATCTACTCATAAATATATTAAATAAAATCATATAAACAATGAGCTAATTCAAATGAAACTTGAATATTATATGGTACATTTCAATGTCGCTGAATGCATACTAAATATTAGTTTGGACATGATATCCTAATCCTCGAAAATTGAATTTCACTAACTGGTGCCTAATTCCCAGGCAAGATAAGCAATAGTGCAGAATCTAATTTTGCTTTTAAACTTCACTTAAACTAAACAAATCATAGCATCGAAATCCTTGGGGAAGTCAAGTCTCGATTAATAGGAAACTCTTGGGGGAGACGGAGCAATGATCCTTCGCCGGATGATCCTCGCATTGCCATTGCCAAAGAGTATCCTAATGCCCGTGCGACTGGCACGGCAACAGCATTTCCAACTTGAATGTATCTGAATATGATAAAGACAAGATTAAAACTTCGAGTAAATAAACAATTAAGAAAGCATTTTCTTTATAACAACCATTATATATTATTATAAAACAAAAAAGACGATAAGAAACCATCAGTGATTATTTTAGATGTAAATGACAACATATTGCAGTTAAATCCATGCTTCTAAAAACCATGAATATCACTGTCAATTTCAAGTTTTACAAACACAAGCAGGTTTTAGTATGACTTTTATTATTCTTTTTTTATATTTATAAGCTTTTGTAGTTTTGTTTTGCTTTAATGATACAAAGTAAATAATAGTTTAACACGTAAATAAATATAAAAAAAACAAGAATAAATGGGAAAGATTTATATTTCTCAGAAACATAAAAATTCAGAAATCATATATTCTACGAAGGAATTTCTGCCAGGCAGCATTAGGTCAATCACAAAGAAAGGAATAGTTGGGGGCGTCTTTAAAAATAGTTATATTATCAAATTATTTTTAAAAACTAAAACAAAATATAATAAAAGATAGCTTAGTTTTATCTCAAATACAAATACTGCACTTTTATCTAAAAAAATTTGCTTTTTTTAACATTTTACACTTCTTTGTCACGCCTAACACGCTCATCAAGGATCAGCTGTTTTTTTCACACTTACGCCAAAGCAAAACTTGTTTTCTTCCTACTTCACGCTTAACGCATGTTCTTTTGCATTTTTTTAAAACACTGGTTAAAACTACTGGCACTATAAAACGGGTCACCTTTCTTTCACGGGACCAAGGAGTTTATAGTAATCAGGAAAGCCTTGCAACCTAGCATTCTCACGGATAGAAAGGACTCTATCTTGAAGGGGATGTATTATGACCTGGAACAGTAGGAAAACATTATGTCGCAGTATGGCACCATGTTAAAAATCAGCGGATGAGAAGCTATTGATTAAGACATAATAGTTACATGATTGTGCGGTTCTGCCCTGGTAATAACAGTAGGAACAATTTCATCCCACCACAACCGCCCAAAGGGCCTGCAGCAATTCAAATACAAGTTGACAAGATCAGGCGAACAGTTTTCCAGAAAAGACACTTAAAAGCAAACCAATAATCGCTAATTTACTTTGACGAAGTTCCTCTGACAAAAGTCATTGCATAATCTGGAACCTGTATTTACCGAAAGCAAATGCAATAAACTTAAATTTGTCAAAGACATCTGTAGTTGCTTACATACCGACATATGAAACAAATAATACAAAGATATACCAAAGGCTTCCCAGACGACAGAAGGACTCTTTCCACATCAGGATCCCATTCAACTTTTTTATCAGCACGAACACGAACACCAGGCAGATCTCTAAAGTTTGCACCCTGGGACATTTAGCAGCACACGTAGCCAAGATCAAATAAGATTACAAGGCAAAATTATTTGACATGGTTTGGTGTTACCTTTTTCTTTGGAATCTGACAAACACGTTCATAATCATCCTGATTTAACTGAAGAGGGCGATGATCATACAAACTGTGTTCTGTCGCTTCAGATGTGAACATCAAGCAGCCAGGCATCTCTAATAATACAAAACGATAAAGATATAAATCCAGATTGGCTAAACAGTAATAGCTTTGAGGTCAATCATGTAAAACTTAAATTCACACTTGTATGAAACAATGCAAGAGAGACACAAACAATCGAGAGAAGGCTGAGAGAGATTACTATTTACACATTTTATTTTCCCGGTCTTGAAGGTATATAGCAAGTGACTTAAATTGTTTTTAACATTTTATAATACTTATATAAAGCAAACTTCACCTGTTCTGCAGATTCATGTAAGCACCCGCATTAATAAAAATTATAGGAAAGAATGAATCTAAGAAGACAACTTAGCCATCATCAATGCCAGATCATTTTTCATAGAAATATAAAATTTACTTTTAAAACTTTTTTGCACATTAAAGCTATAAAGAGCAGGTCATAGGTCAAACATAAACCATAGTTCTCACTCGTGAATACAATACATATAACCTTGTAAAGTTTGAAGCTTAATCTTGCTATTTCGTCACGTCCCACGCTTTTTAGAATATGATAATTTTATTAAAATATAGATAACATCTGAAATGAATAACTAAATGATTGAACATATCATGCGAGAACTATACAATAAAACTATCACTACCAACTGCCAAGATGTCTATCCACTCTCATCACTAAAAAAATTAGGCAGAAGAATGAAATTCTCTTATAAGATTATCAAAATCTTTTAGGTCATGTTTGGGTAGAAACATTAGTATTTGTGGGAGCATTTGATATTAAGATTTTGCAATGATGGATCTTAAATGACTGGATTGGAGATTGGATTTGAATTATAAAAAGAAAAAGATTTTTGGACAACCACCAATGATTTCAAATCTTTCATTTTAATTCAAATTATATAATGGATTTGAAATCAAATCCACTCAAATTCTTCAATACAAATGCAACTTTATTTCAAGGATTAAGGATTTTACCAGTCCTTGGCAACCTTATTAATTTCTGAAATTCTGTTTTCGGTTCTGAATTATAAGGCTGCTCATCACGTGCCTCGTCATTCTCAACCTGAAACAGTGACATGGAAAGGAAAGTAAAATATGGAAAAAAAAAAGGGACAAACAAAGTAACATAATGATAATCTTGAACACTCACATCTGGAAGATCCGATATGGCATCACCAAGAAAAAGCTCTTTTTTTAGTTGGACTTGCAGGCCTTCTTCGTAACAAACCACATTTGCCTGCAATTTAGTATCATGATCATTATGAAACAGAACGTCACTAAGTCGAAATTTTATCCTCTGACAGGCAAATGATACCTCAAACTCTGTGGGAGAGGTACCCCTCCTAACAACATTATGTGTTGGTAATGGATACTGGGGCAATTTCTGTTAAGGAAGCAAAGTGGCAGGGATTATTCAAAATCGAAAAAACACAAGTTCAATAACAATTAAAAAGCACAGGATGTAAGAAAAATTGGAAGTTAGGTATCAGGAAATATAATACAAGAGAAATATGAGTATTATTACCTCAGTATGAAGCGCACCCCACATAAAAACTCGCATGCGATACTGTGGCAAACCATAGGCACCAGCAACCATCATTCCCATCCTAGCTTGATAGCCCATGCCAACAAGAGATCCCAGCGCATATCTTCCGAGAAAACCATTGGAAAACTTGACAAGATCAACCACATTCTCCATTAACACAAACTTTGGCCTCAAATAGGCCACAATATCCATGAAAACAAGCAGTTGTCTATTTTTGGAGTCTTCAAGAGGTTTATCCTTATTCCTAAACCTATTGAAGCCACTTATGCCTTGGCATGGTGGCCCACCACACACAACATCAACACTTCCCTTCACGACAATAGAAAAAACTCATTATTAAAAAGCAGATATCAGCTAATATAGAGTCTCTTGAAGCAACAAGATCTCACAGGTAAAGGCAACATTTTGGACTTGTAGCCTGTAGACACAAATTCCCTCAGCTTTCCTTTGCAAGCACTAGTAACCATTCAGTAAAAATACAAGAAATTAGGCAATCAGAAAAAACATTTTAAACTATTCTTCTATATGTATACCTTAATCCCTCCAAAGGTTCCCATGTGTCATACTCAGCACCATAACCTTTCCAGCGTATCTAAACGGAATGGATAAGAGAAAAGGTAGAAATTATGCCATAACAGAAAGCATACAAGGATCTACTGAAAGTTTCTTTAATTTCACAAGGCAAGGAATATATTAATCTTAATTAAATGAGAAAAAAATCAGAATCAGCATGCCTTCTACAAGGCACACATTGTGCCCAAACCATAGACAAGAAGGTGCAAGGCATACAGTAGAATAAGTATAGAAAGACTATTCAGTTTCGAGACCACTTTGTAGGCTAGGATACATATCCTACAGGTAGTAACTAAAAATGCATGATGCGCATTAAAGTGCTATGTGTCCCGAACTCTAAGAGTAAACTGAAACACTACTTGGCAAAAATAAAGTGCAACGATGGAATATATCCAAAAATTGTGATAAAAGAAATTAATACATTGAAATTTTCGATATCTTTATCTTCCAAATCTACATAATCATCTTTATCACATGAGGGCAGATGTACTGTCTAGGTTTCCTTTGTTCTTTATATTAAATAAAATAGTGTGGAAAACGGCTATTTATTCATCTTCCACTAAATTTAAAGAAAGGTTACGCTTCTTCTCTAAAAAGCAATGCTTAAGAGATAGTTCACAGAACTGGTGCACTTTAAAGTTTGCTTAGGTCAACAGCCTGTGGTTCGCTGCTATCTAACCCTAAAGCTCATGCCTCATGAGCTCTTGAAAAGTTATAGGTCCAGCATTTCTTTAAAAAAAATGTTAGTCACTTCACAAGATGAAAATAATTACGTACATTTTAAAAATAAGCTAAATGCCTAGATAAGAATGTCAAGAATTTAGTTTATTTACCTTGAAATGAAGTCCGGGTTTTTTGTTATCATTTGGATCGCCATAACAAATGGATAATATCTCTTGTACTTCATATATTTCAGATTCATTTCCATCAACATCCTCTTCATCAGTATCACGTTTCTCCTCTTCAACCTCATCAAAATTTTCATTTTCACTAGCTAAGCCATTTTTGTCTGGGGATAAAAACGATGCACAAAGCTTCTCCCATTCCTTAAGTAGGTGCAGAAAATCTTCTGCTGATTCATTTCTAACCTAGCTTATCCAGAATCCAAAAAAATTAACAGACAATAAACTAGAGTTGATGAATCAATACAAATGATGAAATGAAATGAACCTGCGTTTCTGGATGATTTAGTCTGAGACTCTCACAAGCATATTGGTTAATATCCACGGCCCATTTCTGTAAGTTAAAATTCATAAGTTTTTTAACTAATAAAGAACAACCTTATTTAGCTCAAGAGTAACTATTCTCATTATAGAGTGATAGGTTCAAAGGTGTAGTTTCATCACAAATGGCATAAAAACTCACAGTAACAAGTCTAACCCCACCGATATTGGAGCCAAGGCAAAGGCCAGTAGACATGGCACCACATCCTGAATACAGATCTAAAACTGTTCTCTCACTACTATGCTCTTCAAACTCAGAAAAACTAACTGTTTCCGCATCAGCATCACTACAGATTGTAGAATTAGATTCACTGCTATCTGTGGAACAATCTGCAGAGGAAGAATGCACTCAGGAAGTGAACAAAAATCCAAATCTATAAATTCATCAAGACAAATTATATGTTGTATAAATTATAAGAAATTCATATTGACAAAAAAAATTGTAAGTATGCGAACGTAAGTGTAATGCATTACCATATCTTGCTCAACGCACTAGAATCCCCCGGTAACTACTCATTTTATTTTACGACCAAATTTTTTTCTACAAAAAGATTTCAGTAAAATTCCGTCTTATGTATTGTGAAGTGAATGGTGTTGTAGTTCAGGGAGAAAAAGGTTTAATTTTAAACACAAGAGGACAGTGAGAGTTACTACTTTTATTGAATTAAAATGTTGCTTTAACCTCTCATAAAGTATTTTTAAAAGATAGAGAAGCAAAAATTTATTCGTAACAAGCGAAGATTACTACGGATGATTTGAGCTCAAACTAAAAATACAATATTGTTGTGTTTTTTAATACACAAATTGTAGCATAACATGCAATATTTTCTGTAGTGTGGAACTACTAAAAATACAACTATTTTCAAGAACCCATTAGTTGTCGTAATGATTACAACAGTGTGGATGTTGAACAATATGATGAATTGAAAAAATATCATCAGTTCAGAGTTTTCCATTTTTAATCATGCCTTCAAGAACCCATTAGTTGTCGTAATGATTATCTGTTCACTGTTGTACAATGACAGAATTACTGCACATACAATTTTCTTAGAAGTAAAGATCGAATATAAGAAGCTAGTATACCATTGCATCAAAAGTAATCAAGATATGACTTCTCCAATTACGCAATGTGGTCAGCATGGTTTTTAATTTAAATTGTTACCGTATGTAATAAATTAAATGTAAAAAAGAAGTGGGAAATCGATGAGATACCTGAATGCATGTTGACGAAAGAACAATACGGAAGCAAATATATCTTGTTGTAGTAATAATCAAATGATGGATTAAGATTTTTCTTCTCATTTAATTTTGCCTGCAGATGCATAGTGTGAGCTCACATCACATCACAATTGTAAAATGCGTATTTTAACGTTACTAGAATAGGACTAACCTTTGGTGGCAAAAATGCAAGTTTGAGTTTTTTAACAAGGCAATCAAGAGGATTGTCATCTCTGATCTCAGAGAAGAATATTTGTTTCTCTTCGATAAGGTTATTACAGTCTTTGATGGCCTAACCAAATATTAGATCAAAACCAATTGCATAAATAAATATAATAAAAAACACGAGTTTCTGATACTGTATTACCGTGTCAACCGCCCGATAATACCATTGTGCCGTAAATTTTAGAGAGCGATCACGAGCTTCAAAAAACTCTACTATCTTACATATGTAATTGTCTTTCCCTTCATCAGCCTGAACCATATGTGTTAGTAAAGCAACAGCTAAGCAGGCTTGCATTCTACCCTCATAGCACAAAAACAATAATATAAGAGAACACTAGAAAATAAGTGACCGTTAAGAACATAACATGAATTTTAAACTATACTTTCAATTAATAGATTAAGAGGATTGATCTTCACTATTATGTAATATGAAAGAATATATATAACATGTTGTGATTAGGACTTTAAATACTTGTTAAAAAAGAACTTTGCATGTTGCGGAAGTAAAAATCTGAGCCTAATTATGGGGAGATGATGATACATACTCTTGTTGTAGTATCAAAATATCAAATAATATTCTAATAGTTACTACTCAATAGATGCTGTGCAAAGAGGTGCCGACAATCGCAAAATAGGAGCCGAAGTCAACATCACAATGACTACCAATCCAGAGCACGAACAAGAAAATTATAAATGCAAAAAAGCCCTGAATATTATTGTGCATAAATAGGATTGTGCTTGATTACAGTCGAATAAAGTTTCACCTTCACATAGGCATCGTCTCCCAAATTATAAACTTTTCCATCGACTTCTGCTTGCAAAAAGTGAAATCTTGCTTGAGTTACTTCCTACAAATTTCAAACATCCTCAACCATAAATGCTTCGCAAGACGCAATAAAAATTATGCAAAAATTTTGGACGGAAAAAATAAAAAAACAAAAGTCCAAATAGGATGAGTTCAAACTACCCTAAAGGTATACACTAACAGTAGATCCAATTATTCATGTTTTGCCACATTAGTACTTACAATATTAATTATACTTAAGTACTGTTATATTTCTTGATGGTCATGAAGTTTAAGATTAACATCTAGTTATTAAGCTTGAAAACAAAGCAACTCCAAAATTCGTAAGTTTCAGCCTCAATTAAAGCTACTTAAAATTGCGCAACGTTGATGTCTTTGGCATTTATGCGGCTGTCTCGTGCCTCATGATCCTTGAACAATTCAAAACTTAGTATAATTGAAAACGATTATATGCAACATGCGATTTAGACAGTCATGATAACATTATTGAACTTTTGCCAGCAAAACTATTGGAGAGCTCATCAATGTATGAGGAACCATGGAAAAAACAACAGAGGACGAAAAAATGTCCTATTACCACCTGACCAAATCAAATTGTTGGAACAGATGGAAATACAAAAAGCTCTGGACTCTAAAAAGGGTTGATATTCACTACTCATAAATGAACGTAGCTCAATCATTATAATTAAAGTGCAAGGCTCATTAAAGCGCTTAGTGTCACGGGGATTTAAGCGCAAAACGAAGCGCATGCTTTATAGAACTAAAGCAAAATAAATAAAACATTCTACAAAAGCAAAACCATCTTAAAAATATACATATATGAAACATTAGATATTAAATACTGAAATCATCATGTTCATTTTCCAAACATCAAATATTGAAATGTGAGGACAAAGGGAAGAGACGACATGGGGTGAAGGCAAATTGATGTTAGAGTTCCCTATAGTGTGATACTGTAATTTATACTCTTATCAGAATTTTTTTGAGAAAAGGTTGTTATTCTCCAAAGCAGTGTTTCAGTGCAAAGCATAAAGAGCAAATAAGCTCGAATTCCCCTGAAGCCATGCACTTTACGCACTAACCCCATGCGTAGTTCGCTTTTAACTATGAGCATAATTTAGGAATGGGATGGATGGAACATCAATACAAGATTTTATTATTGTAGGTCCTTAGCCATAAATTTCAAACATCATTTTTGCAATTTAAGTTATGTTTCTTAGTCAAATACCTGAAATTTCCCAGGATCATTAAAAGAAGGACCTCACAATTTGAACATAGCATATAAAATATGGGATTGTTATTTAACTCTAAAACATATTACTTTGGGCAGCTATGCTAGAAAGTAGGAACGGATATTAATAGGATATCACATTGGTCTATAAATTTCTCTCAGATTTAACCAATATCGATCCCAATTATTTGTCTCACAAGTAGAGATGCAACATATGCACTCGCCAGACAAATTTCTTGATGGTTTATCCGACAAGGTATATCAGAACAAAACAAATCCTCTAATCAAACAGGTGCTACTATTGACTGGCTCTACATCATTTGGAGCAAAAAACACTCGACAAAATTTGATGGAGCTGTGCAACAATTAGTATGTCTCCTATTAAACTTAATTAGAAGGGCTTCAAGAATGGCACCAGGTTGACTATAGGATCTGGTAAATTTGAACAATGTGATAAACGTAAGTAGAATGAGAAATGCATTGCATCTAAACATCAAAGTCATTGCATACTGAAATTTTGGAATGTATTTAATCTAATCAGCAACTAGAAATTGACGTCTGATCAAATGAATTTAAAGGCGAAGGACAGCAAATTTCTTGGTCACAAAAGGAATGCAAGTCTTTATACAACAAATAGCAGGCCAAAATCACTTGAAATTTGAAGTTAATATTTGAATAAAAATGTCAACTTTAAACATTGATTGAAGCCAAATGGGGAAACTACATAAAACGTCATTATCCCATTTTTTAGTGATTCTCGTGCACTCGAGGAACATAGGATTGAAGATCAAAATATCTATAGTCTACAAATATCTCAAATAATACAAATAGAACACCAACATTGCACAAGATTGGTTCAAGAATAATCCAGGTTGCTTGTTTCAGATCAAAGTTCATAATGATATACAAACACCCGTTAGCTGCAATCGATACGTCATTACGCATAAACACCAGTGATTATATCCAATTTTTCGTCTAAAGACTGACACGGATATAATTATCAAAACCAAAATCCAAAATTGGTGTCCTGCGACAGAACACAGATGAAAATGGTCTTACATGGTAAAAATAAAATGCATGTTAACAGTCTATTACCTTCTCATCTTTCTGGTAGCGTTCGGGCCAACGCCGCCGTGCCTCCTCCTTAGGAACCGGTTCTCCCAGAAAACGGGAAATGCATTCATCTTCCTCGACGTCTTCTTCGTCCTCCTCAACCGAAACTTCCAGCTTCTTATCCTCCTCATTCAAAGCATCAACCGAAGGATTTGAAACATTCTCACATTCACCATCCTCCACCATTTCCACCTCCTCGTCTGATATCAAATCCGACTCAACCACCTCCACTGCAACTGAATAAGCCAGTCTTTTGGACTTTCTCACTGTCGCCACAGCCTCCAGATCCTTAATCGCTGAAGTAGAATTCCTCTTCTTCGCCATTGTTGCAACGAAGTGGAGCTGATTCCAGTTAGACGAGAGATAATGAAGGCAAGATTGGAGCTTCGGAAGAGGATTGGATGGGGTTTTCAAGTGTAGGGTTTTCAAATATTTTCGAAGTGCGCGCAGGCGGGAGCTTGGAATTATGGGGTGTGATTTAAATGAATTTGAATTGTGGGGCGTGGAGTCCGCTGGGGAACCATTTGGATTTTGGCAAGTGATTATTTATTGACTTTCACCTTTTAGATATCATATTTAAATATTTCAGAATTGCTAGATATTTAAATCTTTAAACATAACCATTAATTGAGGAATTTAGATAAACTTCTCCTAAACACTTGATTTTTTTTTAATGTAGATCGAACCCAAAATTTTAACCAGTTTAAACGAAAATTAAGGTAATTTGTACTTGATTTTGGTTCAACTTAGAAATCAAACCGAATTTGAAAAAGGTCTTTGAAAAGTATCTTTTATCTCTATTTAAATTTAATAAAATTTAATTGTGCTATATTTACAATGCTAATAACTTGTTCTTATCCTTGTTTATTGATTACGTGGACGAGAAAAACATGGTCTTTTCTAAAATAATATAAAAAATTTGGAATTTGTAAAACTAGTACAAAATCAAAAGGCTTTCAAATGTATAACAAGCCGATATTTTGAAACGCTGATTTTGAGAAACTTTTGTGTTTTTTTTATTTTGTCAGAATCCGGGATGAATCCGAGAATCAAGATCCCGGATTCTGAAAAGTAAAAAGATTCCGTGGTTTCCTGAAACCATGTATTTTTTTTATTTAGTGTCATGATCCGGAGTTTGTGTCTCTTTGTATATATATGTGTTGCGTTTGATAGTGAATTGTTGTGACTCATTCGTAAACCTTGGCGTTTTCAACTTCTTTCTCCCTCATTCACACTAATTCCTATTTTCCATTTCTTTTATGCGGGTAAGTCTTGAATTTATTACTATGCATTTATAAATTAACTTAGGTTTATAGTATTTTATAGGTTATTTAAGTTAATGTTTTTGATGTAGCCAAATTAACCTCAGTCGAGAGCTATCACCACGCCAAGGACCTCGGGCCCGTGGGGGCGTCGGGAACTGGAGAGTGCGTCTGAATGTCTGCAACCACAAAACACTCGTCAGAGGGCGTCGGAAGTGTGTCCGGCGAAGCCCCTCCGATGCTTAAGTCTGGCAGTGCGCGCGAGAGAAAACGAGAGCAATATAAGTTGTGTGCGAAAGTGTGCAAGAATGAGTGAGTGAATACAAAGGAGCAAACCTGGTGGTATTTATAGAGGGGCTAAGTCGGTGGAGATGAGGACATCTCGGCGGAAATCTCGGGTGGGCGAGATACTCCGTGATCTTCGGGGATCTTGTTGTGTAAACAAGGAAAGTCGTATTGTCCTCGGATTCTCCAAAGAAGGAAACAAGTATCGTATCCAGATCTTCTAAAGAAGGAAAGACGTATCCAGGGAGGATTCTTCAGTACGTCGGGTCGGGGTCCTCGGGCGATACCCCGAGCTTAGATCGTTTCCTCAGGTTATTAACTCCTCTCCATAACGCAGGTGCTCTGGCAACTCCCGAGCTGGTGGCAAGGCCTCGGTCAATAATCCCGAGCTCCGCGTGTGCCTTTTGATTGCTCTCGCCTTTGATGATGTAGGTAAGGCTGATACTGCAGTGCTCGGTCCTCGGGTCCCGAGGTGCTTATGGAGGGCATCAGTTTTTATATAGATGTATTTTTAATCATTATTTTTTTGTATATTTTCAGGTTAAACTTTGAACAATGCTCAACATATATAATATTGAGATAATATATTATAGTAATTGATTTTTCTTTTCGAAGCAATTTTATTAATTGATGATAATATATTTTTTAATTAATATTACTGTTAACCTTCAAATTATTTGTTTCATAAGTAATTATGTAACTCTCGAAAATCCATAAATCACAATCAGAGCTGCAGACAATTTAAAACCTTAAAATTTTTTATTTTAAAATGCATTTTCAAGAACAACATCGCTCTGATACCACTTGTTAGGATCGAGTAGACAACAAAAACCATGTCTATTTAAAATTTAATTGGAAAACAGCACGTTTTCGGGAGGGGAAAACACCTTTAAGCTGGTTCCAGATCTGAGCACCGCTCAGATCTGGTCTGTTAAAAACTGAGCTGCAATAGCTCATTGTTCTTGAAAGATTGTGCATCGAAACAGATCGGAAATGATTAAAATCATGCTGAAAACAACCCGAACTGGTCTCTGGAAATCGAAAGCTCAATCAACAGATTTCACAAAATATGCTATGCAGAATGCTGTTAACGCGTAAAGCTGTAAGTAAACAAAAACTGATTTATTTCTGGAAGTTCGGATCTCAAATCCTACGTCTCCCCTTCTTCCAAATCTGGTGTTGGGGATCCGGATCACGCCCCCCGGCGAGGCAGCGGAAGAACAGAAAATAAACAGCCGGGAGACGATCAATACGATTAATACAAAATAATTATGTCATACATAGGGTGTTCAAAACACTACCTTGCTGGCACTTGTGCCTGACTCCAACCGTAGTTACAATAACATCGGCTCTTCACGGTAGATTGCGGTAGATATCGCCAATCCGGTCCACGACCGGATACGAGACTCCTTCGTCACCCTGCACTAGAAGGCGTGACGAGATCTGCACGCACGAATTCTCCTCCTCGAATTGGCCGGAACAAATTCCGGCGAAGAGGCGGCGGCGGCGGCGGCTTGTAGAGAGGAGAGGGGCGGCGGTTGCAATCTAGGTTTAGGGTTAGAGTGTCTTGTGTTGTAACAAGTGTTATGTTAAGTCTAGGTCTAAGTCTAATTAAATAGACTTAAGTGTTGGACTTGGACCGGCCCAACGGGCCCGGGTCCAATGATGAACATTCAGTTCATCTCCACCACCGAGACTTCATCGTAACTCCGATCGCCGATCAGATCGGATCGATCGATTCAGTTTCCAAAACTGAACACTATGATCTGAAAAACCGTTTTTCAGAACCCCAGTGCAAAATGACCGTTTTGCCCCTCAACAGCGGGAAACCCCGGTTTGACCCCTGTTGACTTTTAAGAAGTCATAATTCCCAAAATCCTCTTCTCGCACTCAACACATTGAGCTGAGTATCCGTGCGGGAATCTCGAATCCAGTACTTGTGTGACCCTCAATGGTTCAGGGATACAGCTAGCCGTGGGCCCACAACCATTGT
>KQ998247.1:2613-17093 GCA_001598015.1 Dorcoceras hygrometricum
ATTACGCCCAACTCTTGGACGAAATTCCTTATCCAAACGGCCTCCTTAGCAGCAGCTGATGCTGCAATGTACTCTGCCTCAGTGGTTGAATCCGCGATGGTGTCTTGCTTGGAACTCTTCCAAGAGACAGCACCACCATTGAGCATGAATACAAATCCAGAGGTAGACTTCGAATCATCCACGTCACATTGGAAGCTAGAATAAGTGTAGCCTTCCAATTTCAGTTCACCACCCCCATAGACCATGAACATATTCTTAGTTCAGCCTCAGTGGTTGAATCCGCGATGGTGTCTTGCTTGGAACTCTTCCAAGAGACAGCACCACCATTGAGCATGAATACAAATCCAGAGGTAGACTTCGAATCATCCACGTCACATTGGAAGCTAGAATAAGTGTAGCCTTCCAATTTCAGTTCACCACCCCCATAGACCATGAACATATTCTTAGTCCTTTGTAAGTACTTAAGAATATCTTTCACAGCATTCCAATGCAATTGGCCGGGGTTGGACTGGTAGCGGCTCGTGACACTCAGAGCATATGCGGCATTCGGTCTAGTTGAGATCATCCCATACATAATACTACCTATTGCCGAGGCATATGGAACACGTGTCATACTCCCTATCTCCTCATCAGTCTTTGGACACATAGACTTAGATAGAGTGACCCCGTGGCTCATAGGTAGGTGTCCTCTCTTGGACTCTTCCATAGAGAACCTCTTAAGTATGGTATCGATGTACGTAGCTTAGGTGAGTCCGAGCATTCGTTTGGATCTATACCGATAGATCTGTATTCCAAGAATATAGGATGCTTCACCCATTTCTTTCATCGAAAATCTACTAGACAACCAGACTTTAGTTGACTGCAGCATTCCTACATCATTCCCAATGAGTAGAATGTCATCAACATAAAGTACGAGGAATGTCACAACGCTTTTAACCACATTCTTATATACACATGGCTCCTCGAGATTCTTGATGAAACCAAATTCCTTAATTGTTTCATCGAATCTCAGGTTCCAACTCCTCGAAGCTTGTTTGAGACCGTAGATCGATCTCTGAAGTTTTCATACCTTTTGCTCACTTCCTACGGATGTGAAACCCTCAGGCTGCGTCATACCGTTGAGATTTCCTTGATTCTCCTTGTGATCTTTAGTACTGGGCGTATCCTCTTTGATTTTTTCTCGTTGGAACAGCAGAATTACAATATTTGAACTCCCTTTGATATCTGCTGTTTGTGTTCCCAGCTGTTGAGTTGTTTTGTGAGTTGCGTGTATCCAGCTGTTGAACCCCGATTCATTTAACTGTGCCTTGTTTAGCCTTTGGGTATTGATCTATGAGTACCAGGGTGTTGTTTTGGAGGACAAACGGGAATGATGTGCCTTTTGTCTCCCTACTGGGTTCTCTTAGCCGCTATGAGCCGAGTGGTTAACCACCAAAGTTCATGAGTTGGGCAATCGCATGTTGAGTGATTGTTGTGCACCTAGTACCGTGTGTTGAGACGAGTGTGTAGCTCCCATATACTCACACACATTGTGGCCACTGTCTTCGGTTCGGATTTCAGTTGTTGAGCTGTCCTTGAAATACTTTGGCTCCCTGTGTTCGGTTGTAGCCTTGATCTCATGCATAGCATTTGCATTTTATCTGTTGCTATCTAACTGCTGTTTTCAGTTGATCTCCGTACTGGGGTTTGACCCCTTTCCCTCTGGGGTTTGTTTGTTTGTTGTCTGTGTGTATTTTCAGGTTATCATGGTTACTCGTCTGGTCGTGGAGTAGACCCAACTGGAGGTGTCCCAGGAGGTGGTTAGAGTGTCCTAGTTAGCGTATAGCATACTATGTATCAGTACTGTTAGCCGGGGTTGTCCTGTGCTTTGTAGTAGTTGTTGTTTGGTACTTGATATATGTTTTAGTGATGTACTGTTGTACTGAATTGATTTTGTAAACTGGGATATTTTGAGTATTTTACTATTTTAAATTATGTCTTAACAGTCATGCCAAAAGCGAAAATTTTAGCCACTATTTTATTGCTTCCGCTATTATTTTGCGTGGTTTAACTCTATATTGAGCACGAGGCCTGATAGCTCTAAACGAAGCATAAGGGAGGATCTAGCTCTTACCTGAAAGCACTACCTGAACGAAAAAGCAAATCTTCCGAAATGCTAACAGACTATACAAGGTATCTCCTTTCGCGATCTTCTTCCATCTCAATTCAAGCCTTCAAAATAGGTATAAGAAGAAACGCCTTGGCAAGAGGAGTTCAACGCTACCACTCTTGCTCCAATCTGAGTCTTATACCGCCGGCAATCAGAGAAGATAAGATGCGGTGAACAGTAGCTAGGGTATCGCGACAGAGTAAGGTTACGGGAAATATTTCTAAGTGTCGGGAAACAATTTCAAGACTAGTGTAGTAGTCCTTTATAAAATACTACTTAAGTTTACGAAATCTGATGAACAGTAACCACCAACAAGACTGGCTCAAAGCTGATACCCACTCAGATCTGAGTATCACTCCAGATCTGGACCATACGCTAAACCAACGAGCTACTACCAAACGGCTTCGCACCACGATCCAACTAATGCATACACGTGTCTCTCTAAACGGCGTCGCATCGCTCCTAACTAAAGCACTCAGTTCTGAATTACCAGATCTGACCAGCACTCAATGATACCCAAAACGACATCCCACTGCCATTCGGTCTAGACAACCCAAAACCGGTCCACAGCAAACCCTCGAACTAGGTCGGTTCACAAAGCTCTAACAACTTACGCATCTCAAATTTGATTTCCACCAAACTACGTCGTTTCGCTACCCACGCAGGATATCAATTAGCGAACTTGAATACTTGCGACAACCAGATTTCACCTCTAGACTCAATTACAAACAACCAGCGCTGAAGCTGAAACCACTAACCAGCACTTCTCAACTCTCAAAATATGACTACTACTACGTAGAACTCTACAACTGTCCAGAGTTGTTCCCAATACACAAATATGCAGAGAAACCCGATATGCTCACCAAGCATACCAGCTCCAAGATGATCTATCCCAGATCTGTTCATGCCAAATCCGTTCTATACAAAACCCGATTAATTAACTTAATTAATCCAATAATCTTTCGGGTCTCACATCTTATGTGCCGTTTATATGTGATTTATATGTAAGCATGAATCTTCTTGGAATTCAGGCATTTCATATTGAGCCTGATCCCCTTGTGAACTGAATTCCCTTGTGCATTGTGATCGGCCGGCTGAGCCGTCGTGCCTGAATGATCCAATGTTGTTAATTTGTGGTGGGCGACTGATTTGTCGTGCCTGAATACCACTATACTGTGATGGGCAGCTGATATATCATACCTGAATATCACAGGATTTGATTCTGCACAGCTGATTCGTTTTGCCTAGTCTACCAATGATTCTTGGTAGCCCTCATGCATTGCATGTTTGAAATATTGTATGACTGATGCATTTATTGCTTTATACATTGCTCTTCGTACTGAGGTTTGACCTTGTTTTATTTTCCTATTTTTGGGTTTCTTTGGTCTGTGTTGGCCTTTGCTGGATCTTCAGGTAATCCAGCTGGACTGAGTGGAGCATCAGCTGGTAGATCCCCGTTTTGAGTCCCAGTTATTTCTACTATGTATTGAACCAGGGGATGCCCTGTGTGAATATTGTCTTTGGGGATCTGTGTGTATCGCATACTTGATTATGTGTTGATGATTTTTGGGTTTTTGAGTTAAAATACAAATTTTGAGTATGCTTGTATTTTAAGAGTTGATTTTGGTTCAGGCCGAAAATGAAAATTTTCAGCCCATATTTTGATGCTTCCGCATATTTGTAATTAATTGAGTAATTAAGCGCACCGGGTCTGACACTGATCATATCCTTAATAAAATCTCAGCAAAACTTTCTGAAATTGGTAGATCTGACAGTAAAATCAATTGTGTAGAAACTAATAATGATCAATATCATGAATCCTCAAATTCAAGTACTTCTGAATCTGACGAATAATCATTAAATGATGTCAATATTATTGACAATCCATTTGAAGATGAAGTTGACCAAATTAACAAAAACTTTCACAGAAGACGAAGATTCAATACTACTACTACTACTACTCGTAATTACTATCAAAGACCTACACCGGTCGATATTGGTTATGAAGAAATAAATCAATTCAAAAGTACCAAATATGACGGACAATCAATTATTGAACGGAATATAGATGGAAAATCAGAATATTAAATTTTAAATACATTACAAGAAATGGGCATGGCAAGACTTGCCTACAAAAGTAAAGGTCAAAATGAAGAAACAGCCACAACCTTGACTGTTCAAGGTTTTACTGGTCAATTAAGATATTCGTAGGATAAATCTTTATCCCTTGAATCAAAATTAAATATACTTAATCATTCAGTTCTGGTTGAAGACAATAACGGTAATATCAACGAACAAAATGATTCCTGCGAATTGCTCATAATTACAATCTAGCACTCAATTAAATATACTTAATCATTCAGTTCTGGTTGAAGACAATAACGGTAATATCAACGAACAAAATGATTCCTGCGAATTGCTCATAATTACAATCTCAATGTATTTCATTGGCAACCCAAAAGAAGAATTTAATTCCTCAAAAATAATTTTAACAAATCTTTGATGTCCATCCTTAACTGACTATCGTTGGTACAAGAATGTCTTCCTTATGTTCTACGTCAAGAAGACTGTAATATGTCTTTTTGGAAAGAACGCTTCATTATGGGGCTACCTCGCCTCTTTGTTGACCGCATCATTAAAAAATTAAAAAGTGAGATTTGCACTGAAGTTATTCGTTTCAGTGAAATGACTTTTGGTCAATTATTCGCTTTCATTAAAAAAGAAGGTTTTCCCATTATGTTCTAAACTCAAACTTCAAGCCAAATATAAAACTGATAGAACCACAACTAGAAAGGAGCTAGGCAGCTTCTGTTCAATGTTTGGTTTAATGAACATTGATCCTCCTTCGGTCCGAAGGAAGAAGAAAGAAAAAACTTTCAAACAATTACAGAAGAAATCTGTCATGAACTCCCACACGCCTTCTGGAATAGAAAACGACATGTTGTTTCTCTCCCCTATGAAAAAGATTTCAATGAACAAAATATACCAACAAAAGCCAGACCTATACAGATGAATCAAAAATTCCTACAACACAATCATAATGAAATCCAAGATTTATTAGACAAAAAACTCATCCGACCTCCAAATCACCTAGGATCTGTTCTGCTTTGTATGTTGTTAAACAAGCAGAATTAAAACTGAGGTGTCCCTTGCCTGGTCATAAATTACAAACCACTCAATAAAGTTTCACAATGGATAATATATTCCATACCTAACAAAAGAGATTTAATTAATAGGTTACATTCAGCCAAAATATTTTCCAAATTCGACTTAAAATCGGGGTTCTGGAAAATTCAAATCACAGAATATGATCGCTACAAAACAGCATTCACAGTACCTTTTGGACATTACGAATGGAACTTAATGCCTTTTGGTCTAAAAAATGCACCTTCTGAATTCCAACGAATAATTAATGATATATTCAATCCATATAGCTCTTTCTGTATCATCTACATAGATGATATCTTGATATTTTCTGAAAATCTTGATCAGCATTTCAAGCATTTAAAATATTTCCTTCAAATAATTAAACAAAATGGTCTTGTCTTATCACAAAAGAAAATGAAATAATTCCAAACATCTGTTCGATTTTTAAGGCATAACATATCCAAGGGACTGATAACACCGATACATAAACAGGATCAAAAGTGAAGTAGGATCATTAAAATTAAAGTAAACAGGATCAATAATGAAAGTAACAGGGTGATAAAAACTTAAATTTAATTTATTCAAAACTTGCAAACTTACAATCGAAATTATGCAGATGATAGCAGATACAAACTCAGATGTGTGTGTGTGATCTAAATTCGCTCTCTCTCTAATGAAAGAATACAATGCATTATATATTGAAATTTCATTTGAAAAAAGCTACGGGAATCTTTGTGTCATTGTCGTCTTTGGTTTTGAATTTATCTTTGTCGGCCACTTTGCCCTTGAGTGCTTCAGTGGTTGAGATGTTGATGTCTGCTTTTGTCGTTTTGTAATATAGTCTTTACGCGTTTATAAAATGAGTGTCTGCTTCTTTTCTTTTGAATGTTTTGTCGGCCACGTTACTTCGATAAAGTGTTGTCCTTCTCTACTTTTGAGTTTTCGTACTGTAGATGCTTTGTGATTGGTGGAATTCTTTTGAATTTTGTAGCTTCGGTGGGGAAAGTGGATATGGACCCCGAGAGGCACAGTCGGCCACCAAGAAATCTTTGAGAGAGCAAAAATTTCGAAATATTTTCCCATTTTTTTTTATAAAACTTGAATCTAGAAATGAAAAGGGTACTGAGCTGCAGGACCACCGTATGGGTCAGATACTGATTCCTCTGTACAGACTTTGCAGAACATTGAGATATGAATTCAAAAAAACGGTTTTGTAAATTTGGGTCTTTTCTGAATGTATCAAGGAAATCCTTTTGAACCGGGTCTAGGTTGTCTTTGGGTTTTTGAGGGGCTTCGTGGACAGGCTCTTTCTGTTTGCGTTCGTCTGAAGAGTATTTGGGTTTTTTACCGGTTGAGAGAAAATGATAGACCGCATGTTCATTGCAAAGATATGTTTGAAATTTACCCCACCATTTAATACGGTGGGTGTGGAGTAGGGAGTAAGGAACCGGGTCCAGGTAAATCTTTTGGAAGTCGAAATCCCAGGCAAAAATCCATGGGACCCTGAACTAAGCATGAACTTTTAAAGGTTTTTGAAAATTGTTTAGGCAGGAGTTTTCGTAAAAAACCTCCAAGCCTTTTTTTATATCTTATGGTAAAATAGATGAGTCAGATCCCATTCTTTAACACCACTCGAAAAACCAAATCGGAAAATTTGAATCACAACTGGAGTTTTCAGGCCCGGTGCACAACACAAAGTTAAACCAAACAATTAACAACCACAGAAGCATTTAAAAGTGGCTAAAATTTTTCACTTTGGCCTGACTTAGAAAATATAATTTAAAAATACACTAATACTCAAAATATTGGTTTTACAACAACAGAAAACCAAATCCACAGAAAAACATCGATACAAGCATAGAGTGACTCCCAATCAACAAAATCCTAAATAAGCAATAGAACATTACATCCTCACGGGGCATTCCCCGACGACTTCTCTAATGCCTAGTATAAATAATATACATAACTGGGACACTCTATCCACCTCTCGCAGCACCACCAGCTGCGTCATCTCCACGACCAGTTGAGAAACCTGGATAACCTGACCACACACAGGCAAAAAAGACAATCCAGTCCCAGAGGGACAGTGTCAAACCCCAGTACGGAGAGAAACATAGAACATCATATAGATAGCAACAGATAGAATGCAACAGCAGCAGGCTACAACCGAAGCAGGGAGCCAAAGAGCTCATGAATAGCTCAGCAACTGATTCAAATCGAATGGATGATAGTGGCCACGATGTGTGAGAGCATGGTAGCTATCCACTTGTACAAACAAACTGTACCAGATGCATATCAGATCACTCAACCTGCTGTTTGCCAACTAATGAAATGTGGTAGCTATCCACTCAGCTCATAGC
This sequence comes from Dorcoceras hygrometricum, assembly GCA_001598015.1. NCBI lineage: Eukaryota > Viridiplantae > Streptophyta > Magnoliopsida > Lamiales > Gesneriaceae > Dorcoceras > Dorcoceras hygrometricum. The sequence continues at coordinate 10,270 of KQ998247.1, forward strand.
GGCTAACAACAACCCAGCAGGGAGATGAGTAGCACGGTATTGCCTCTCTTCCTCAATCCAAGCATCCTGGTACTCACAAATTAGAATAACAAGGAACGGATAACAAGATCTGAGCTCAAAAGTGAAATGCGTGTATGCAAATGCAACAGCTTGCAACAATCAACACAGTAGGTTACATTGCACAACATATCAGCATATATACATATATATTCAGGCCTATCTAGCTTTCTGAGCTACAATTACCACAACCGAAGTCACGAGCACTCAGATCTGAAACCTGATAAGCCAATAACAACAACTAGCTCAAGGACTTAAAGCCCAGAAACTCTTAACTGGGAGCTACGAGCTCAAACAGATCTGTCCTACCCTTCCAGCACAACAGATAACTCTAAAATGGATCATAAGGGAGGATCTAGCAATTATTCAAAGCGTTACCTGAACGGAAGAATCAATCGGCCGAAATGCTAACCGAATACACAAGGTAGCTATCTTTGCAATCCTCTTCGAGCTAATCCCAAGTGTTCGAAAGAGGTATAAAAAGAACAGTCATGGCAAGAGGAGTCCAGCGGTACCACTCTTGCTCCAAGCTACGCCATCTTCCTCCGGGAATCGGAGAAGATAAGGTTCGGTGAACAGTAACTAGGGTATCGCTACAGAGTAAGGTTACGGGAAATATTCTAAGTGTCGGGAAAAGATAATGGCGAGACCGCAGTCAAAGTCCTCTATATATACAACTTAAGTCTCCCAAATCTGATGAACAGTAGCCACCGACAACACGGGCTCAAAGCTGGTACCAACTCAGATCTGAGTACCACTCCAGATCTGGACTCTGCGCCAAAACAGATTTGAGACTCATCCGAACGACGTCGCACAGAAGTCCATTCTCCCAACTGGTACACGTCATACCGCTAACTCCAAATCTGATATCGCTAAACGGTGTCGCATCGCTCCAAGCCAACGCACTCAGATCTCACGCACGTAAACCAGCTCCAGTCAAAATCTGAAACCCCTGAACCGCACCGGTCTACACAGTGCTATTCGAACCATGAACCGGACCGATCCATGCGTCACAAATAACATGCACATCTCAAGTCTGGTGTCTCCCAAACGACGTTGCTCCGTTACCCGAAATTAACTAGCGTTCCCAGAATAGTTTGCGACAACCAGATTTCACCACCAGTCCCAATTACCATCAACCAGCAATGATACCTACGTTAACAACCAATACAAACCAACTCTCAAAATCTGATCACTATCACGTGAATCCCTCAAATCAAACCAGAGTTGTTCCAAGGACTTATACTGACCCGACTACTTCCCCAAGCATACCAGCTCAAAGCTGATCCATCCCAGATCTGCTCATGCCAGATCTAGTCTATTCTAAACCCGATTAATTAACTTAATTACTCCACTAATATTTTTGGTCGCACATTCCTCCTCCACTGAAAATAAGATTTCGTCCTCGAATTAAACGACAACTCAAGAACTAAGGACAAATCTCTACAAAACCAATGACAAGCAAGCTCGCTACTGGAGATTAATGCAAGATCTACTCAAATAGATGTGGCCACTCACGTTGCATCTTCTCCTCTAATTCCCGCGTTGCTTCTTCTCTACCATGCTTGCTCCACTGGACCATCACCAAAGGAATGGTATTGTTCCTGAGATGTTTCTATTTCCTGTCTAAGATCTGCAAGGGATACTCAACATAACTCAAGTGTTTGATCTAGCTCCACCTCATCATTTCTTAGCACATGCGAATGATCTGGCTCATACTATACACATGAAACATGTCATGCAATGAGGACAGCTCTGGTGCAACAGCAAACGATAAGCCAAACCCCGATCCTCTCAATAATCTCATAAGGTCCAACAAAACTAGGAGCTAATTTTCCCTTGATACCAAATCTCATAACACTTCTGAAAGGATAAACTTTCAGGAACACTTGATCACCAACCTGAAATTCTAAAGGCCTACACCTTCTGTTCGCATAGCTATCTTGGCCATCTTGTGCAGCTTTCATATTTTGTCTAATAAGATCAACTTGATCTCTCATTTGCTGCACAAATTCGGGAGAATGCAGCTGCTTCTCTCCCACTTCTTCCCAACATATAGGTGATCTGCACTTCCTACCATACAATGCTTCGAATGGTGACATACCAATCATGACCTGGTAGTTGTTATTATAAGAAAACTCAACCAAAGACAACGAATCTTTCCAGCTACAACTAAAGTCCAAGACAATAGCTCGCAATATATCCTCCAAAGTCCGGATAGTCCTCTGAGATTGGCAATGACGCTCCAGTATCAAATCACACACGTTCAGGAAAATCAAAAACATAGCAAGTACCTGTGATCACTCCTCCTGGCATGCCCTCTGCTGTCTCCCTAGTCATGGCATTCACTTGAGCACACTGCGGTCCAGAGAAATGGGCTGGGAAGACTGTCCAAAACGTGAAGGACCAGGCTGCTGGAACGGCCTATGCTGAGTCTCTCCCATCCTCTGCTCGTGAACAAGGAAAGAACGACCCCTAGAAGATCCTCCTGGTCGACCCTGTGGTGGGGCAGCGGTCCACGCATCACAAACAACAAGCGCATCTCAAATCTGGTTTCTCCCAAACGACGTCGCTCCGCTACCCGCTCAGGAAATTAACTAGCATTCCCGGAATAGTTTGCGACAACCAGATTTCACCACCAGTCCCGATACCATCAACCAGCACTGATACCTACGTTACAAACCAATACAAACCAACTCTCAAAATCTGATCACTATCGCGCGAATCCCTCAAATCAAACCAGAGTTGTTCCAAGGACTTATACTGACCCAACTACTTCACCAAGCATACCAGCTCAATGCTGATCCATCCCAGATCTGCTCACGCCAGATATGGTCTATTATAAACCCTATTAATTAACTTAATTTCTCCACTAATCTTTCGGGTCTCAAAGGAGTGGAAATTAAAATACCAATAATGAGAGAAAGTCCTGATATAGAATGTTCTATACCAAGCAGATTTGTAATCAATATAATTGAATTCTTGAGGTTGGAAACGTACTGAAAATTAGCGGGTTTTGAATAAGCCATCCCACTGAGTAGCAGCAATTACATGTTTAATAATACATTTTGAAAATATTATATCACCATTTGAATCTTTTTTGTGAACAATTTCGACGGAGTCGGTGTCCACAATGATAAGCTCATAAAATTTTTTAATTTTCTGGGGATTTTCAGTCTCCCAGAACTGAGTTGGAGAAAAACAACGACGAATGTATTCTTGTTTTTTGTTATTTTGAGGAAGTTCAATGAATGGGGCGAATCCGAGGTCTTCGGTCCAAGGTTTTGAAACATACTTGTATTCGTCTTGAGAGAGGGGTGTTGGATGAGAGGTTTGAGCAGGAGATGGTGAGGATGGGGTGGCTAAAACTGATTTGTATGGCAATTCGGGGAGATTTTGGAGAGGGCTATATCTATTGAAATTTGAAGTTAGAGGTGGAAAATGATCGGTAGGTCTTTGAGAAGGTGTTCTTTGAGGTGTATTGGGTTGAAGTTGAACCAATTGTTTTGAACTAGTTTCAGGCATCTCGTAATCTTTTTGAGTCTGTAATTTATGTTTTGAAGGATCCATCTGCAAGAAAATTTTGTTTTCCTTGTAAAAATTCTCTGTTAAGGATGTCGTGAAGGGAATTATCATTCCCTTTGATAAATTCAATTTCAAAATCAAAAAAAGAAAGTATAGCTTGTAATCGGGCAAATATTTGTTTGGAAACAATATTTTGAACATCTTTAAAAATAACTTCCTTAGCAGCTTTGCAGTCGACACGTAAAAGGAAATTTTTGTTAAAAAGATCATCTTGAAATTTCGAAATACATAAAACAATAGATAAAATATCTTTTTTGATTGTTGAATAATTGTTTGCGGTCCGAGCCAAAGACCAGAATGAAATCTAACCAATTGTTCTTGAGTATGTAATCTCTGTTTGCGGATACCTCCGTAACCTATATTTTAGGAATCTGTTTCAACTATCATGAATGGTATTGGGTTTGAGATACCTAAGCAAGGTAGAGTGTGGACCTTAGCTTTGATGCGAGGACTAGAATTTTCTAAGCACGATTTAATTAGCTAATTGAGTTTCTGAGTATCGCGTTTTCAGATGTGAAGACTTGGTGATTTTTTTTAGAATTTTAGATTTGAGAAGAATCTGGATGTTCAGATGTGTCCTTGTGTGTTTACGTGAATTGTCGCAAGCAGGGAGCGAAACGCTGTCGTTTGGGTGCTAGTCAGCGATGGTCAGTGGTCCAGAGTTATTCAGATGTCAACGTTGATCAACAGTACTGTGTAGACAGGTGCGGTTTGGAGAATACAGATGTGAACAAGATTTGAGGAGCGTTAGCGGGATCTGTTGTGAGAACGGACTCTGATTGATAGCTGAGGCCAGATTTGAGAGACTTCTGCCTTAGCAATGAAATCTGAACTTGTCGGTGAATTGAATTCTGCTGTAGCTTTGACTGGGGATTTAAATGTAAGTACTGATCAACACTTAGGGTATTTTTCGAACTCGATATTCCCTATCTTCATTCCCGATAACCCTCGACTGTTATTGATCACCCGATCCATATTTTCGTCGATTGCAAGTGTTTTTCGTCACCGTTTGGAGCAAGACTGGTAGCTCTGAGCTCGTATTCTCTAGGGCTTTCGATTGATACCAGTTTCGAGACTGGAGTCACCAAATTTCAGGTGCGCGAAGTTGTTGCAGTGTTTGTATGTCTTCACGATTGTGTACCAGTAGTTTTTCTGTTCTTTAACAGCTTTGGGTAAGTGATTCTTTACCGATTTAAGCTTCTTGTGAGAGCTGAGTAATGCTCCGTAGGAGTTAGGTAGCTGAGTTATGCTACTGGGCTTCAGAAGTTAAGCTGTTTGAGTTCAGATTTGAGTTGATATTTAGATATCTTGACAGATTTGAGCAGGTAGTGGCTTCTGTTGAGTTCGCTGTGAAGCTGTGAGCAGTAGACTTGAGTTGGTTTTTGCGCCCTTGTCGTTGTATGCTATGTTGAGGTAGAAGCCGATTGAGGTACGAATTGAGCTAGATTTTAGCAGCTTTGTTATCAGCTTGTGGATATTTCCTTCATGTATTAGCTGTTGTGTTTCGTATTGACTGCTGAATGATTTGTGCTCATACATGTGTTATGTGCGTGTGATGTTATGCATTGATTAAGCATGAGTCTTCTGTGTATTCATGCATACATATTGAGCCTTATTCCTTTAAAAGCTGAATTCCTTTACACGTTGTGATCGGCCGGCTGAGTCGTCGTGCCTGAAAGGTCCAACGTTGTTTTTGATGTGGTGTCCAGCTGAGTCGTTGTGCCTGAAAACAACTATGCCTTGTGATGGTCGGCTGAGTCGTCGCACCTGAAGATCACAAGTTGATGATGATTCATGAGATCTGCACAACTGAGTCGTTGTGTTTTTACCTACCGATGATTCTTGGCAGCCCTTTCATGCATTGCACGATTGAGATATTGCATTGTCTGATATGATTGATGCTTTTATTGTGCTCTTTGTACTGAGGTTTGACCTCGTTTATTTTCCCTGTTTTGGGCTGCCTTGGTCTGTATTGGCTTTGGCATGTTCTTCAGGAAACCAGGCTGGACATAGTGGAGCTTCAACTGGTCGATCCCCTTTCTGATTTGAGTCCCAGTTGTAGTGATATTTATATTGAGCCAGGGGATGTCCTGTGCCTCTATTTATGTTGGGGATCGTGTGTTTTGTTATTGGCCGATGTTTTGAGTTTTGAATTTAATCTTATTTTAAATATGAATGCATTTTGAATGATATTTGATCAGGCCCATTATCGAAAATTTTTAGCCCATATTTTTAGGATGCTTCCGCATATTTGTGACTAATTGATGTATTAGCGCACCGGGCCTGACATTTTTTGTATCAGAGCATAAATTCGGATAAAATCGTTTCTTTTTATCACACTTGAGTGTAGGAACAGAGTTTGAGTTTTGATTTCTTTGACTGACTCTGTGATTGTGTGATTTGATTAACTGCCTCTATGATTTCTCTACTTGTTTTCTTACCTTTGAGTTTTGGTAGATGTAGTCGAGGAGAGGTATGAGTAGGATTGCTAGGCAGGTAGATGTGGAGTCTAGAGCCCTGGGCAGTGATGAGGATGTTGAGCAGCAGAGTATCCATTTGCGTCACCGTGGTCGACAAGCTGAGGTAGAGGTGGATGATGTGACCCGACAGATTGGAGAGATGGATCTAGTGTTGGCTAGGTTCCATAGGATGAATCCCTCGATGTTTACTGGTGTCGAGGCTGGTATGTTGGCTGAAGGCTGGCTTGAGCACATGAAAGAGTTGTTTGACGCAGTGGAGTACTCTCAAGAGAGCAGATTGAAGTTAGTAGTGTTGCAATTAAGAGAGCATGCACAACGCTGGTGGAAAGGTACTTCCCGTGTCATGAGAGAGACTGGAGTTGTGATTTTGTGGGAGAGCTTCTGTGCAGCTTTTCGACAGGAGTATACCCCTGAGTTTTTCTACAACAACCATGAGAGGGAGTTCGACAATCTGAAGCAAGGGAAGTTGAGGGTGGCCGAGTATGCCAGACAGTTTTCTTCTCTATTGTCGTATGTTCCCCATGTTACAAACCAGGAGAGGACGAAGAGGAACAAGTTTTTGAGAGGGTTGAGGCCCGAGTTGTTCCATATGGTGTTAGCTGGTTCCCCTGAGACGTATGTTGAGGCTGTGGATAGAGCAGTGGATCTTGAGGAGAGTCTGATGGAGGTGTAGAATCAGGTTCAGCCGACAGCTGGACGTAG